>WUAW01001570.1:1853-12881 GCA_017165845.1 Thaumetopoea pityocampa | reverse complement strand
GTCGTCGTTCCATCTCTTACCGTGGATTCTGTGAGAACCAGCTGAGGGGTGTGCCAGGGCAGTGGGCAGCAGCACTAACCTGTTATTCAATCAAAATTTACTGTGATATTCAAGACGTCTGCCAAATGTGGAGATTACGGCAAACCCCGCCTTTTTAAGGAGAAGACTCATGTCCTATAGTGGACTTCTACAGGCTGTTGGCAATGATGATGATTAGTTAGAGAAATTTGTTTGAACATACAAAGATAGATCAATCAATTTTAGCAGCTTTGGCATTAAAATTAAATTATCCAGAAGGTTAAATTAATTTCATAAACCCTTTCGCGCCGAGCACCGCATATATGCGGCATCCACGCCACGACTTCTGGGTACGAGCGCCGCACATATGCGGCATCCACGCCACGACTTCTGGGTACGAGCGCCGCACATATGCGGCATCCACGCTACAACTTTTGGATGCGAGCGCCGCATATATGCAGCATCCACGCCACGACTTCTGGCTACGAGCGCCGCATATATGCGGCATCGAAGTGATCTGTATAAATGTCATCTATAGTCGATGGCAACATTTTTCATTATCGGCAGAGCATTTTCTCACATTATGTAAGCCGCAAAACAAGACGGAGATGTGTAATTTGTAGCAAAATGATAAAAGAACGGATTCGCGGTATGAATGCAAAGATTGCGATGTTCGCCTTTGTATAGTTTCAAGGAACTAACAGAAAACAAGAAATTACAAGGAAGCAAGCTTCCAAATATATCACACAGAATTACATTATTAGTTTTTACATATTTTTTACGCATTATATTTACACATTATATTTTAATAATTTTCGTCTCGTTTTTAATTATGTACATTAAACATTTAATCGTTAAGCTTTGTAATTATATAAATACCTATGTTACTTATAATTTTGTATTTTAATAATTTTGTAAGTTTTTTCATATTAAAAATGTAAATATACTTGCTACATTAGAGCAATGATTGTTTTATTCAGCACAGTTCCTATTTAAGACTTAGAACAGCATATATATGTATCTAGAGAAACCACGCGCACTGTGCATACGAGTATACGAGTTCCGTTCAGTGACGGTACTTCGGCAGATGGGGCTGCCGGTGCCAAAAGTTTAATTGTTTTGGCAAGTCAAACTTTCAAATATCTTTATTAAATGTTTTGTAGTCACTATTGTAAAAAAATATTCCACTAGCAATATTGCTAATAGAACTGATCGATAAAATATACGAGTGTACATACGTCTAAGCTGTTAAACTTTAATTGACCACCTGTATTCTCTCATAGAGTATGCCGCAGTCATCGAACAACTTATTGACGTAACTCAGTCATTGTCAAGAGCTTCGACAAAAACACAGCGGCAAAAAGTTTTCGCTATAATTATTAACATGTTCAATTTATCAGAGATAAGTAAGGGTTGCGCCAAAGGATTACTTATTGTCCTCAATCTGTTGTGTATTGTGAGTATTTTATTTTATATTAACAAGGGGACAAACGGGTTTACGGGTGACAATGCTTTTCAAGCAATCATTGCTGCCAAAAAAATGCTTTACATTAATGAGAAGTCACAGGAAGAAGTCGCGATTCAGGGTTACTTCCAATGAGGCGATGTGGGATAACGTGGAGACTTTAGTCAGCATGACGTACGTTAGAAGCCAACCCCGCGGTTAGCGGTAGTCTTTTATTTAAGCTTTTTAATAAACAGAATATAAATTATAGATGCAAGGCTCAGGTTTGTTACGTAATTTGCAAAAACGATAGCGAAATGCGCGCCAAAATTACTTTATAGTAACTACGCAGCAATTAAAATTATATCGCATTTAAATTTTTATTTTTTATTCATTGAAATATTAATATAGTAATATCATATAATTTATTCTTGTGAATGCTTCAAAAATCGACCGAGGGTTGCATTAGAGTAATTATCCAGGGACGGCAACATTATCTTGAGACTTAAGGCTCATCCTTTGTAATAAGTAAAGACTTCCGCCAAGTGTCCGAAGATCATGGCAAATCCTTTCCTTCATGGACAAGTTTTATATACAGCAGTTGACTTTTAACATGCTGATGATCTATTGTGATAGTTACTTAGCCAAGCAAATATAAATTGAAAAAATATAAACTGAAATATATTTCATTGCACTGTGATGTAAAAAAATCGTCTCATATGAGACGATTTTTTTACATCACATATATAATATATATTATATGTTTCATTGAGTATGAAAATTATAGTATTTTGCACTGAATATTTATTGAATGAAATATTCTTCTAATATTTATTGAATGAAACCCGCAATTGCGTATGGAAATGATTAAAACTTTATATCTGTGTTTGAATATAATCTGATTTCTATAAAATGTCACACGAGAGCAGTATGTTCAAAGGTTAATAGTGAAAAGCAATCAGAGACAGATAAAAGCACTTTCATGCAATATACAGATTGATTTAAATGCAGTATTTTATTAGTAGAGTAGCTTAATAGGGATAGGTTTTAAATAATTGTGAGAAAAATATCATGATCTGCTACGGGTTAAAAGTTAAAAAAGTTGACAGAATCACCAAAGAAAACAGTACCAGATTTGACGACATCTAATGTTTCCGGAATCTTCCTCCTAAACATGTTAGCTTCCGTAAATGTTTGTACCAGCTAAGATCATATACACTGCAACAGGTTATACAGTAGACATAGGAGTATAATCTGCGTCTAAGACTAGCGTTTGCGAACGATGAGAAGACCTATGATTTGATCGATATATATGCCATGCTTTTATTATATAAGAAGGGGCAAACGAGCAAGTAACCTGATGGTAAATGATCTCTGCTGTCCATAGACACCTGCAATATCAGAGGGATGGTAGATGTGCTGCCGACCTTTAAGAAAAGTATAAGCTCGTTTCTTGAAGGTCCCCAAGCCATATCTGCTTGGAAAACTGCCGCTGGGTGGTAGCTGGAAAAAATTGCGCGAAAAACGCACAGTGGTAGATTCAAGTGATGATAGTGAAATTTTAAATTTTGGTGAGATGTGCGGTGATTGAATTCAGCGGCTTGAATTAGCTCAAATAATTCCTCGGAACACTCACCTGATTCGGTCTTTTCAGCGGTACTGTATGATAAATCGAGAGAGTAACCGTAAGTAGAGGTTTATACAAAAACACCACAATGCCAGTTCTTATCAAATCGGGATTAGAGTTCAAAGTCGATCCAATTGCAGTACGGTGTAAAATAAAGAGACGTCATTTCTCAGAATCTGTTAACGACAATATTGTCTTTAAGCTACTTAATTAGAACGAACTTGACATCTGCATAAATAACAAATACATGACTTTTATTCGTTTATATTCGTTTTATCGACGATATAGTGCTTATAACAGAATCGCTGACAGAACTTAGGAAAATATCGGTGTAGACCTCAATAGATTTTCTCAATAGGTGAATCTTAATAGGAATATGTACAAGACCAAGATTTTGCTAAACACCCTTGTTACGTTCTACCCAATAGTTATAGTATATATATAGTTCTAGTCAGTTCAGTAGTTCTATATAGTTCTAGTCTCAAGTTATGTCTGGAACAAGTCGTTCAACTAGGTAATTCAAATTGTCGAATCCAACTTGACTGCATAGCATTCAGGTAACAGATTTCTTCAAAAATACGGCAATAATGTTTTAGGACTAAAGTATGATATTTAATTAACGTTTGTATGTTGCCAAAGTAACCTATGGATCCGAAACATGGATTCTATGGGCCTCATAAGGGAACTGAAGGTCATGAACCGTATTGAAGAGTACCGCAAGAGAACGCAAAGAGTACTGAAATAGTTTAAAGGGTTTCAAAGCGATAATGGCAGTCAGCGCCCTAATTAGGGTTGTGGGTAATTGGTGAATGTACCCAAGTTACAGCCGCTTGGTATAGCGATCATTTAAAGAGGCCTATTTCTAGCAAGCCTCGTCTGTAGGCTGATATGATAATGATGTGAGGACAAGTATGATTTTGGAAGTCTAACCTTTGCCATTCTGTAACACATGCCCTGCAATGTGATAGTATGTGGGTTGATAATGATGATGATTTTGGATTAATATTAATTCTATTTAAATCTTGTGGTATTTAAGTGTAGTCCAGTTTCTTTTATATATATTCTGTTTATATGTATAATAAAAGTTTCCTTCTGGTCCGATCGTCGGCAGCTCGTCTCACTATGCACCCTCGGATTCGCGATCGTCGATATCAACATCCTGAAGCAGTACGGCCCAGAGCAGTCCACGGGTACCTTCACTAGTGATGTAGTGATCTCCATCGCCAGTTCGTTGTTGGTAGCCGTAGCCGTCTTTGGATGCGTCGCCACTGTTAAAGATAATGTCAAGATGCTCTATTTGGTCAGTACGGTACTACATTAAATTAAAGTTAAGTCGTATCTCCGAAGTGGTCAGAAAATAAGTTTGAAACATATTGTAACAGCTATATCCGGCTTGTAAAACTATATTTATCTAGCAAGGAAATCTGTAGTAAAGCCAGAGTCACCGATATGGCTCAGAAAATTATAACGCTGATTTGGCAGTAGATGAGACTTTAATTCGCAAAACCGATGGATATTAGGAATTTCCTGTTGAAATGGTGAGCTGGTGTGGGTTGACATCTTACTGTTTGGACTAATGATAATCGGTGGATGCATGCGAGTCTTGAGCGCTCGGTGTGGTTCCCGTTTGCCATATCCATGACAGAAGATATTTCTTCTGTTTCTTCTCTTTTCTTTCTTCTTTTGTTTATTAGTATCTTATCATTTTCAGTACGTGTTCTTCGTAATGATGTTCGCGATCATAGAGATGATGATCACTATCTACGTGTCCATCCAGCGATACGGACTGCAGTTCAGGGTCACGGAGTGGATTCGGGAAGATTTCTATAAGAACTTCACCGGCGCCGAGGAGGAACAGCATCTCAAACTGTGGGATGATCTGCAGACTACGGTAAAACATTGTCATCTTGTGGCTGCCTTTTTTGAATGAATGAATGTTTTATTTGTTAATATATAGGTTATACATAGGTTCTTACATTAAATTCAGATTCGCTATATATGACAAATTCGTTAATTAATTTCAAAAATAATAATAAATATATTTGTGACTAAAAATTATATATATTTACAATAACCAATAATTCGTCATTTCACAATACTCTTAGTAACTACAATGCATTTCTAATATGATATGAATTAACGAATACTTTTTTAGAATATCCCTTATTTTGTAAAAATTCTCAGATACCAAACATTTTCGTAATTCCATCACGAAATTTTATCCTGGGGTTTGTTGATAGTGTTCACCTTAGGGGTCTTTTTAATCCACTTTGATTTTTTTCCGTCGTGAATCCATTGGCTGTCATTCGCTACATTCAGTACCCCCCACGTGCGCCAACCAGGTCGTTCATCAAGAATAATCATATAATAGCCATTGAGGACTGATAGTATTAGTTGGTAGTAACCTTGCTGTAAAGATCAGAATTCCCCGTTAGAAGCAGGAAAAAAAATTATTTAATGAGCATGTTAAACATGATACAAAACAGCTTCGAATACAAAATGTTCCCAACGATTTTACCAGTTTCTAAGTAGTTACCTATCCAATAAGATAAATAAATCATTAGGGATTTACTATCAGTAAGTAAATCCCTAATGATTTATTTACTGATACAGTGCAGGCAAAGGGTCTACCACTGGTTGAGATCTTTAGATTATGGCGCTACCGAAAAACTTATGCGAATGACGCACGTACGCACATCTATTATCCAAAAATTTAGTATAATTGTTTACCTGTTGCTTTTATATTATATTCCATTTATTTGTTTATTTTATCCACACACTTGTTTTTGTTAAATTGTGTAGTTATATTTTTTTAATAGATAATGTTATTGATCCGAGTTGGAGGCCTCGAGATTTGTAACACAGGTACAATCTAGTGCAGGCTCCAGTCTCAACAAATTAATTTTAACGTATTGTGGAGAAAATAAACAATTATTGATTGATTGATAATTGCACCCGAGTCATGCACATTCGTTTTCGTAATTATTCATACAAGTACTCTTATGAACATAGGCGTCGAATGCCCAACATGCAGATAATCCTAGTTTAGGGTTAAATTATTGATATACAAAGTGGCAGGCGTCTTGGAGTTCGCAGTCGATCTTGATTGTTTAAACCCTTAGTTCCCAAAGTGGTACCCCCAGGGGTCCACGGGAGATTCGACGGGGGTCTACGTTGGCGTACGTTGGCAAATTTCTATAGTTAGATCTAATCTTCACATTTTTGTCGAGTTTTGGGAGTATGGTAGAAATGTAGCTGCAGGGGGTCCACCAGAACCAGCTAAATATTGAAAGTGGTCTACGAGAACAAAAAGTCTGGGAACATCTGGCTTAACCGGATAACGCTGCTGCTCATTATCCTGATACATCCTTCTATTCGTTATCTTCTTTTCTTGTGGATGCTGTGAGAATCAACTATTCTCACAGCATCCACAAGAAGATATGGACTGACGCTATTGTTTATATTTCTAAGCAATAATGTTTAAATAAAAGTCAGTCTATGAATAGATGTCTAACAGTATAGTGTCTGTCGTTTCATCATCATCATCATTTCAGCCCGTAGTTGTCCACTGCTGAACATAGGCCTCACCAATCGAATTCCAGCGCGATCGGTCCATAGCCACCTGCATCCAGCGAGATCCAGCGATCCTCACCAGGTCGTCGGTCCATCTCGTAGGTGGCCGTCCCACACTGCGCTTGCTAGTACGTGGTCTCCATTCAAGGAACTTTCTGTCTGTCATTTAATTTATTCAAAATACTACCTTAAGATCCTCAAACTCTTACAATGGGAGACTGATATCTATTTGTGTCATACACAACTAGACATGCGACAAATGGAACTGATCTAGACTGATATAAATTTTTATACAACTGTTCAAAAAGGAGTGTATTGTTTTCAAGGTTCATGTACATATTATCTGCATGTCTTTTTTTTCTTTATAATACATTTTATTATTTAGGAATACAGTTTTACATATTTCTTCCACACGTTTATATTATCCGGACAAATAGGATCTGCTTTTGCAATCAATAATGGTAATTCTGTTGTAATAGAACTTAACTAAATTTAGTCGCTCTCTGCCTTTTTTAATGTCAAATGCCAAAACGAGATAGCTTCAATTTCGGTGCTCACAGTTTCGTTTAGAAACGTCAAAATCAAAAAAATTGCCGCGATCTCGGAACATATGGAGTAACATTACGCAAAAAAACGCAACATTTTTTTTGAACCGTTTAAGAGAAATGTAGGTCGGTACTCGCTATAAATGTTTGCCATTTCGTCTTGGCGTTTGATATTAAAAAAAGATGGCGAGGAACTGAATTTAATTAAGTTCTGTTACAACAGAATCAGCACCAATATTGACAGACAGGAGGCGGATTCAAATGAACGATTGCCTTATGACGCATTCTCTTAGCCTCCACAATGTTGTGACGACTAATGCCATACTGAAGCGGGAATATACATACTTTTTAAAGTTCTTTCTGAAAAGTCATTAACACTTTGATGCTATCATTATGTTATTACAGTACGAATGCTGTGGCCTCAACAGCCCTGACGACTACCAAGCTCTAGGCAGAAACATCAGCCTATCCTGCTGCGCGAGAGCATATTACGCTAGGACCGATTATGCAAGGAAAGTTCTATACAAATCTTGTATAGAGTAAGTAGTATATTTCTCATATATTGTATAATTTATCACAATATTTGAAGCCTTTGGGGTACAAGGTATTGGACCCATGGAACTGGAAGTCCACTAGTTGATGATGTTTCAAGAAATTTCGAAAAGTCTTTTAAAGAGAATGCTGGCATTTTCTTTCGTTAAAATTTTGGTGCAAATTGCAGTGCTGAAAAGAAATGAATATGTGACAGTATTTTGGGAATCTTGTCATCCGAAATTGGAGTGGTAAACCTTGCCTTGCAAAAGCGGAATGGTAAATCTTGCAGTCCGATATTAGTGATTTCGGTTATTTTACGATGGTAATTTAAAATCAATTGAGCTCCGCTAACATTTGTTAGTTGAGCTCAATTGTCAATTGAGGGAGAGTCGATGTATAAATTAATGGATTGTTTAAATTTGAAATATAAAATAAATTAAATTTTAAAATCAAAATAATTTGAAATTAATTTAACCATTGAATACTATGGGTTCTTGTACTTTGTGTTCTTTACACGGCTTCTATTTACAACATTCATATATTTTATTTGACACATTGTTACGACTCGGGCTCATAATGCTTAAAATAGCCAGGAAACACAAAAACAAAACATTTTAAAACACAATAATACTTAAAACTACACACAGTATGATTAACTGTGTATAGATAACGTTCACTCTATTATCGTACACAGTATATTTACTGATCACTTTTGTAGCTCTAGAATCGCTTTTAAATCGCATTGGATACAACTCACAACTTCGCGTCACGTCGAAGCCCAAAGTCCTCACCGTGATCGAAAACTTCTATGGCGAACTGTACGCCATGTAGCGATCTACTTCAACACACAGTACAACACATCCTCAACAGATGGCGCAGGATTAAAGTAACGACATTAGAAGTCTGAATCACGCGCATGAAATTTAATAGCGACTTGTGTATATACAACGTCCCGACTCTACCGTCGGGGCAGTGGCAGGCCCCACCAGACATAACACCCGTCTACATGCCATACCGCTCCGCAACTTGGGCTCGCATACAATGACCCCAGAGTGCCGTCGACTCGCCACGACACTGACGAGCTGCTAGAAATTAACGATTAACCAGTCACTCGAATAAGCAAACTGAAGTGGTAAGCTGATCACATTTATCACAGAACCGACAATCGTTGGAGCACGCGAGTTCTGCAGTGGAGACCGCGTTTGGGTAAACGTAGTGTGGGACGTCCCCCCGAGTAGATGAATCGACGATCTGCGGAAATTGGTTAGCAACTACTGGATGCTTGCAGCCGAAGATCGGGCTAAGTGGTGCGTCCTGGAAGAGGCCTACGTCCAGCAGTGGACTGCCACGGGCTGATAATTATGATGATGATGAAACAATCGGTTGTTGTTTGACAGAAGCGCGAGTTTCTACGAGAAAGGTTGCGAGGATGTGATCTTGTACATCGTGAATGCTGACGGGGACTGGCTGCTTGGAGTTGGCGTTATGACATTTTGGTTTGAGGTAAGGCATTACGCAAATTTTCGCCTGTACAATACTTCAGTCAGGGGAACAATGCAAGTTTCACCTGTACAGCATTACAGTCATAAGACTGAGGCAAAATTTCACCTGAACAGGATTCCAGTCATGAGGATAACGTAAATTTTTATCTGTACAGCAAGCAGTCATAAAAATAATATAAATATGAATCAGATGAAAATCTGTACAGCATTACAGTCATAGAAGTACAGCATATTTTACCTGTACAATATTACAGTTACGAGAATAGCGTAAATTTTCAATTCTACAGCATTACAGTTGTGAGAATAACGTAAATGTTTACCTGTACAGCATTTCAGTTATAAGAATAACGCAAATTTTCGCCTGTATGAGAGCAATGGCAAGATTTCAGTTTCGAATCAGAAGTTTAAGGGTCTCACAGTCTCAATCACGACTATTATTGTGGTAATAAACTTGGCTTTTGGATCTCAGAGATCTGGGTTTCAAAATTTTCCCGAGCGTGTTAATATTTCCATAATAAAACCAGGCTCCTCGCTGATATCTCAGTGATACTGGTGGAGGCTTACTTTGATTATGACAGATGGCATTCATTTACTGGACTTGCTTCACAGTTACTTCTATTGTAATAATTGCCAACGCTGAATTAGCTTGAGATAATCCCAGGCTTAAATAATTAAGACAATATGTTACTGAACGTAATGCACTGGCTTCCACATTTTACTCTATATCAAGAGAGTGCTTTTTAGAACGTGTCTCGAGGACAGCCATATCAAGGCTTTACCCGCCAATTCTCTCGGATAATCCGCAATGTGGTCAGACCAACTTGACTATTCACGGATCCAATAAGATTTTCATTGGCGATCAGTCACCGTAAAGTTTACTTTTGTATTTGACTGCAGGCGGGTGAGATGCTGCTAGCTGTGTGGGTGGCCAAGCAGCTGAAGAACAGCGTCATTGTGTACAAGCACACGGTCAAATATTAATTAATAAAAATAATGCTCACAAAACGATGTTCTTTTTTTATTTGTAACTTCATAATCCAATGCATTAGATATTTAAATGTCAAATTACTAAATGTCAAATTTTGTAAAATCAAAAAAGAAAACTACTCAGATCGTCTACTTAAGGGCTTCTGAAACCAAATCCGCTGATGTTCGTTTGTTTGTTTGTTCGTATTTCACCCGAAAACAAGTTGGTAGATTTTAGTCAAATGATTATAGTCTTTAAGGTATTATTCCGCCTTAAATAATGGGGCATCTTTCATCAAAATCGGTCCAGTAGAATTGAAGATATAGCTTGATCTCTGTTTTAGTAGCCTCTGTTAAGGTACGAGAGGTCAAGTAAAAGTGGTACTAGGATTATATAAATCTATGATTGTGTTGGGATTTCCCATGTAGCGCAAAACTGACATTCACGCGGGCGGTGCCGCGGGCAAAGGCTAGTTAACAATAAGTGTCTAGACTGAATCACAAAAGTGCATACACATAGAGACAAGCATAAGGTTATTGATTCATTAGAATACCGCTTATCTAATGTATATATTTATTTATTTATATATTTTGCCCGCGGCTAAAACAGGGATCAATCTGTATCTTCAATTCAACTGAACTGATTTTGATGAAACCTGCTGCAGTATTTAAGTCGGAATAGTACCTTTAAAACTGTAATAGTTTAACCGAAATCTACCGGCCGATTTTTGCGTGAAGCCCGAACAAAAAACAAACAAACATCGACGGATTTGGTTTCAGAAGCCCTTAATTAGTCAATCTGAGTAGTTTGTTTTTAAA
>WUAW01001569.1:116-10403 GCA_017165845.1 Thaumetopoea pityocampa | reverse complement strand
AAACTCTAATAAATATCTGCGTGTACTACGGTTAACGAAACTTGCTCTGCGACTGGGATACGTCATCTACAAAAGATTTCGACAAACATTTGCTTGGACAACGGCTACTGATTGTACTCTGCGATTCGGACACTTATTTCTTCGTGGATAAATCAACTTTTCACGCGAGCGGCATTTCATTTACCCCCGGCCCGTAACAATATTGATTCATATATGACGATAACAATACATATACATATGTTTGAATTGAGAATAATAATGCTTACTTATTCTGATTAAATATGTTTAATTATAAAGTATAGCTTATTCATATTACAATAACTGTTATTAATTTAATATCATCGTAAAAACAACATTAGCTTTGCATGTAATAAAATCATCCGTAGGTTTAACATATTCAGAGGTTTGCAAACGCAAGAAAATTGGAATATAAAGAATATCGGAATATAAAAAGTAATACGGCCTGTATTTTGATAATCTTTATATTGTAATACAATACATATTCATTATGACACAATATACACCATATTCATTATGACCATGACACTTGCTAGACAAAGGTATACACCTCTCATTTGTGAAAATCTTTGAGTTTAGCCTCTAAACATTGTCATTAACTATTACATTATATACAGATAACATTACATCTAAGATCCATTAAATTAAATAGAAAGACTTCAGTGATCTCTAGCAAAGAATTTACTGTCTATATTTTGTACTACCTACCCAACAACTTTCGATCGAGAGTAAGGGATGCCCTGATGGCTGTCCTTAAGGCCACGACCTTGGTGGTCATTTTAAGAAGCAACAGCGGATGTTGTGAAGCGAGATATAGAATAATTGCAACATAGAGATAAATTAAATCAAATGGCCGCATCCCGACAAGATAAGCTGGATTTTATATAACTATCACCAGGCACAGGAAGACAACCAGTAACTTTGCTCTTATTGATAACTATGTTAATGATTTCGCATATTTAACATCCGTTAAGACTCAAATTCTCCTCTCTAACCAAGACAATGAAAACCTCAAATACTAACTCTTGATTATAATTAATAATACAACTGATACCACAACAGAGACCGCTAATATCAGTATACAATGCATCTTCCTGTTCTTTCTCTGATACCTTTCGGCTTTCTGCAACTGTTTGTAGCCTTCGTGCACTTGCACCTGAGTTTGTTCAATGTTATAATCTATTCTATCTAAAACTGTGCCCTGCTCGTTAACCATGTGTGCTAAATCTTTAAATATATCATTTAAATCTACAATAGAACGTACAATTTTGTTCACCTCTTGCTCTCTCTCAGCTACATCTTTGGTATTCTCTTCCTGGATCAACAACAGTTGTTTCTGATTTAACATAGGCCTTTGATACTCTTCATCGTCAAATTTCTGAGTTCCTGATGTGCTTGGTAACGAAAACAATAAGTCAGTCTGATTGTTGGACAAGCCTGGCAGAAAATCTGTGTCGTCCAGGCTTAGTTCTTCGAAGTTGGGTAGTTCGAAGTACGCGTTAGATCTTTCTTCCCTGGATGTTAATGATTTTAAGTAGTTGGATTGCGCAGTCCGAAATGTCACGCTCAAATCTTGGAGGATCGTGACTAGTGCCAGCACTACGTTGGATGCGAGTTTTTGCTCGGTTTTGTTACCTGAACAGGAGACAAGTCATGGCGATTTGTAAATATAAAATATGAACAATAGTGTGCATTTTAAAGTGTTCTAGCTTCCTAACGTAAATCGATTTTACACTGGTGTGTACGTGTGGCGTGTGGTAATACAATTGTGTATACACACACACTCATGTGTAAACACACGCGCNNNGTGTGTGTGTGTGTGTGTGTGTGTGTGTGTGTGTGTGTGTGTGTGTGTGTGTGTGCGTGCGTGCGTGCGTACGAGCGTGCGTGCGCGTGCGCATACACCATGCCTTGGTACATGGCTAAATTCAAATTCACGGCCACGAGTAACAGATATATTTAAAACTCTATATTTACAACTGCTCAAATCATTACAAAATGGCACTGTCATGAACAAAACCGCTCTAATTGACATATCTTTCCTATGGATGACTGCTGCGCTGAAGCGGTCAATATTTTAATTACATCTTAAACATTCTCTACAGGATTCCTTTAACTTGCTTATATAGACACCTGCCCGAGCAGCGGTAGGTTAGCTCTTGGAAGCCTAAACGCCACTAAACGCGTTACCCAAAAGAGTTCGTGATGTGAATGATTTCAAGTGTGAAGCTGTGACATAAATAACCTTACCGTGTCGTATCTGCGCTTTTATCGCGATGAGGTGCGTGTGCGCGTGTGTGAAGTGCCGCCCGATCTCGGTCGTGAGCCGCTGTATGTGCTGCTGCTCCGTCGTGTCGTCCAGCGACGGCCGCCGGATCTGCTTCTCGTGGCGGGACTGCAGCTCCGATAGCTTTGTCCTTAGCCTGTAATATTGGAGACAGTGGTGGGAATCAAACCACTATAATTAGATTCTAGCCCATACGGCCGAAAAAAACTATAATAAACAGCAGGTCTGAACTGGACTGAAATTATTTTATGACATTATGAGAAGGAGATACCTTAAGGGAATCTGCCCCCCTCCACTTCTCTGGCGCACCGTGCCTTTGGAATTCTTTACTGGCCATCAAGATAAGTATGTGTACCTACTAAAGTAAGCAAACAACCCAGTGGCGAGAATCTTGAATTATATTCATACGTATAATTAAAGATTCCTATAGCAAGATGAATGATCAACGGTGATATCGATGAAGACGTTAATGATCGCGTCGTGATATCACCAGCTGTACGTCGAAGTGGCGGTATCGGAGAAGGGAATATCTTCCGACCAGACGGGTGTTATGTCTGGCGGGGCCGGCCGCCGCCCCGACGGTTGATGTCGGCACGTTGTATATACGCTAAGTCGCGATCAAACTTCATGCGCGTGATTCAGACTTCTAATGTCGTTCCGTTAGTGCTGCGCCATCTGTTGAGGATGTGTGGTACTATGTGGTGAAGTAGGTCGCCACAAGGGCTCCGTTTTCGAGAACTGAAAGTGCCAAAGTGCGCTTGTCTGCCTGTTTATTGCCTCCTCAGGGCATAACCGCCGATCTGATGGCTTTGAAATTGAATAGTATAGTCATCACTTCTATAGTTACTGCGAGCGAAGCCGTAATTTTCATCTAATTTGCTAATAAACGTTCCGATAAGATATAGGTTGTCCGGAAGAGATTGGTGGTTGCGATAAGACCGCCCTGTGCAGTCTTTCCATTTTGTTCATAAAATTTGTAATAGCCGTGTGCGATAATGAGTAATCTACCTATCAGTAGATTCCTCAACGCTTCCTGTCCTGTTACGGCAATGGTAACTTATAATAATCTATATACTAAGTATTATAAAATTGTTAAATGTCAAATTTTCAAAAATCAAAGACATTTAAAAACAATCTACTCGCATTGACTAACTAAGGGCTTCTGAATCTAAAGCCGTCGTTGTTTGTTCGTTCGAGCTTCACGCAAAAACCAGCGTGTAGATTTTGGTCAAACTGTTACAGCCTTAAAGATACTATTACGACTTAAATAATAGGGCACGTTTCATCAAAATCAGTCCAGTAAAACTGAAGATACAACTTGATCCCTGTTTTAGTAGCCACCGCTAAGGTACGAGAGGTCAAGTAAAAGTGGTTCTTAGGTTTTTTTATATAAATCTATGATTGTTTTAAAAGGTACTTATTCCGACTTAAATACCTCGGCATGTTTCATCAAAACAGGTCGTAGAATTAAAGATAAAGCTTGATCCCTGTTTTAGTAGCGGCCGTGATGATACCAAAGGTCAAGTAAAAATGGTTCTAAGACTATGTAAATCTCGGATTGTGTCGGGATTTCCCATGTAGCGGAAAACCGACATTCACGCGGGCGGAGCCGCGGACAAAAGCTAATATTAATATAATATTGTGGATACTTTACGTTACATTGATCTATTCGCAAACTAGGATTCCATGTAACTTGGGTACTAGACAACGATATACATAGATATATAGATAAATACAATACATAAATAGATAAATACGTCCATATCTCGGATACAAGCATTTATGTTCATCACACAAAGTTTGCTCCTACCGGGTTTGAACCCGGGACTCATCGCTTAAATGTTATCACCAAATCGCAGGTAAAATAATAAAAAACCGTTTTTTGTTACTTTTCTAATGTATTAGATAGTGAACAAAAAAAGTAGTATAGAAATCTCTGTCAAGCATATCTTCTGCCTGATATTCTATTAGCGTGTACCTTCAAAATCAAAATGTTATTTGAAATAAGTAAATAAAACAATAATAATAATCTTTTACTTATAATCTTTTATTACGGTATAAATAGCTACGGTACATTTCATTTGCAATGGATATGTATACAGTACAGGATCCAGGGACTTCTAAAACAGGCTCGGCCTGGCCAGAGATCAGCGCTCTTCGCGGTGACAATCATGTACTAAGCAATATATTAAAGGGGACCGGAAAGTAATGTCGTTTTTGTACATTAAAATCAAACAGGTAATTATTTAAGATTTTTTTTTTATTTTTAATCAATTCTATAATCACCCTTATTATCAACGACGTTTTGCCATCTACTGTGAAAATTTTTAATGCTGGATCGATAAAAATCGATTGGTTTTTGGTCAAATTATCTGGAGATGTGCGCATGTGCATATTTGCGCGTGTATATGCGTGCTTGCGTGTGTATATGTACGCGCGTGTGTGTATGCGCGCGTACGCGTGCGTGTGCGTGTGTCTGTGCATATATGCGTGTGCGTGCGCGCGTGCGTGTGATGTCGCAATATCTAATAACTTCACTATAAAAATAGACCTGATGCAAGATTGGTCCAAAATGAAAAAAATTTGAATTTCACCAAATTTTGAACCAAATTGGTTCAAAATTTGGTGTGATTATAATAAAATTACCTTGTGATAACATAGTGTGCCTCTTCTAGAGCGTCTGTCCATGGCGGTGGTGCATTTGAATCTGTGCGAAGCTCTAAACCTGCTTCCATATCATGGGAGCTATTCCGCATAAGTCGAACCCGTTCAGAAGTCTCCTATTCAGAGAAGATTTCATGAACTGAATTACTAGGAAATAACAGTATAGTTGCTGTTGCCTCTTTCAACTATTTAGTTAGGTAAATGATCCAATGTTATTTAACTTCATCTATTATCTATCAGGGAGCACCTGGGACCTGAACTATCACTGTGTTTAGGATGTGCACAGGAGAGGTTGACAAATAGCTCTATGTGATGATGTTACTGCTCTCATTTCTAACAGGGCAACACAGACCAGACCAGGCAGATACACCAGTCTATGTGTATTAGCAACAAATAGCAATCAATATGAACAAATACAATATTTGTTATAAAAACATGGCACAATCACTAAGCCAATTGGATCTAATTATGTGGTGGGCAACTAAGCTGAAAAAGTACAAACTGATTAGACTTTAGTTAACTATCTCAAAAAACCTGCAATATCATTTAGGATATATTTGAGAGATCATTTGGAAAAAGTGTCATGTGGCTACTTACTGCATAGCTAGGGTCCAATTATGATTTACAATTTGGCAAAGATATTAGATATTTATTCAAGGATGGACAGAGGCTAAATCATAATTTTTAAATAATTATTGCAGGCTACGCTGTAGGTTTCAGCAAGTTGTTTAATAAACAAAATTAAATATTCATTCCAGTGTCTATCTTAAAATTTTATTGTTCCATAATAGAATGTATGGGCTGAGTATTAAAGTAGATGCTGTCAATAAAATCTGAGGCTGACAGCGCCATAAATATCACAAAACAGACGGGAAGTCCCTAGCAGGGTAAGTATATAGAATTTATCTCTGTATCCTAAAAAAATGTTGTTTTTATATTATTTTGTAGCAAAATGAACTTTTATAGAAAACATCCCTTATAATGTTTAATCAATTATATTAAATTAATAGTCCACTATACTAAATCATTCATACTTGCATCGTTAATAATTCAAGTACACAGCCGTAAAGTACAAATTATTAATCGATAAAATGTAAGTTAGTACTTAGTATTACACTCGCCTGATCAGCGAATATGTGACGGCTATGAATCGCATTGTTACGCATCAATACAAACACTTCAGTTAAACTCCTTGAGACCATTCTTACGCTTAATTTTCAATATCTTTGAATAAAAAAGTCGGGGAAAGTGTTTATTTTCTCCGATATTTACGATTAAATGACACGACATCGAATGACAGATGACATTGATTATCACTCTGACAATGTTACCCACAGTTTGGAAATGGTTTCGAATGAAAATAAAATTTCTTTCAATAAAATTAAGTCTTATTATTCAATCAAATTTTCAAAGTATTTAGGTCCGTAATTTCAAATGAATTGAAAACTACTAGGTCTTGTACACATATCTGTACTATTGTCCTCATTTTTAATTGTAAATGAATCATTTTAATATTAGAATAAAACCGACAAAAGCAAAATGATTTGTTACGTTTGCAAATGCTCGAATAACTTCCGTTTTTCACTAGCAAATTATTTACTTTTAGTTTGATGATTTCGTATTTTAAAACAGATATTGGCAGAATTGTACTATAAATTGGTCAAACGCCATAAACTCAGAAATATAAGTTTATTTTCGTTCTAAAATGTTTTTATTTCTGACACTGCTTATGATGATAAACGTCAATAAATATTATATATAAGTATAAATATGATTATTTAAGGTTATGTACGTTTAAGTGTTTTTAAATATAATAATTATGTCGTAAAATAACTACGTCAGACTTACAAAGACAAATAAAACAATTTAAAATTATATAATAAAGCAGTTTGTTGTGAATCAAATTCAAATGAGTATGCCAAGTTATGAACCGGGGCCGGAACATTTCCAGCAATTTCCGTCCAATAGAATCATCGTGATCCATCCTGGATCACTCTATGTGAGGATAGGCAGAGCTTCTGACCTCCTACCGGTGAAGCAACTCCACTGCATTGCAAGAAAGCGCCGGTCAGGCGGAAAAATATATCGCGATTCTTTCATCCCACCTAGTGTGCCGAAAACTAAAGATTTAATTGAAGAATTAGAAGAATGTCGCTTACAAATATCACACACGCTCCAGTCCTGTGTACAATCGAACGGCGCTCGAAGATACGCGACTCCTCCACAACAAATAGCCGCATTCAATAGACGTTCTTACCCTGAAAGTGTAAACGACGGTGAACCGTGGCCTCAAGTCCAATGCGACATCATCATCGGAGACTTAGTACTCGACATAGACCCTGAACTACCATATAACATTCATTTTCCATATAGAAGAGGAGATTTTAATATCCATTTAGAAGTTGGTGGATCAATTTCATCTGTTCTCAATGATCTCTACACTATATGGAGTTCCATCATAGAATTTAAACTAGGCATACCACTTATTGAGCTTGTAAAATACAGGTGTGTACTGTTAATTCCAGATCTATATTCAAGAACACATTTAAAGTATTTAATGTCATTATTACTCAAGGATTTGGGTTTTGGAGACTGTTTCCTGGTTCAGGAGAGTGTTGGAGCTACATTTGGCGCTGGTATAGGTTCAGCCTGTGTGGTAGATATAGGAGATCAGAAGACAGCTATTTCATGTGTTGAAGATGGTATATCACACAAGTCAACTCGCTTAAGAATGGACTATGGAGCAGGTGATGTCTGTCAGGCATTATCCTGGATGTTTCATAAGAGTGCATTTCCATATAAAAACTGGAATGAAAATGTACCCAGAGATGTAATATTAATGCGGAATCTGTATGAAAATTTCTGCCATGTTAATCTTGATGTGTGTGGACCTCAAGAAAAATCTTTTCTTGTTGACCATCCTGGAGATATTGTCAACAAGTACACTTTACAAGTTGGTGATGAATGTATTATATCACCACTTTCTATGTTCTACACAGATCTACTGAAAATAACAGGTGCAAAATCTACAAAAACACAGAACCGTCAGCTTAGTGATCCTGAAGATCCATTCGATGCAGAGTTCTTGAGAGAAACGGGTAGAAAACGTGAGACAGCAGATCCAATAGCTAACGAAAGCCAACAGTTTGAAACTGCTAATGAATCACAACCCACTGTGAATCCAGATGATGATATTGTAGTGGATACTTTAGAAGGAGGACCTGGAGATGTTTCATTAGCTCCAGGCCAAGTGTTAGCATTAGATGCTGCAATACTCCAAAGCATTGACCGTTGCCCCAATGAAGAGTTGAAACGCAAAATGTACAGCAATATTTTGATTGTTGGTGGTGGAGTCAAAGTCCATGGACTCAACCTTTGGTTGCAAAACCGCTTGGCCTTACAAATTCCTTACACATACAAAACTGAACAATTAGAAATAGTGACATCACCAAAGGATATAGATCCTGCAAGTACGGTATGGAAAGGTGCAGCAGTAATGTCCTGCTTGGAATCGGCAATAGAACTCTGGATTAATCAGAGTGAATGGAATAAGTATGGTCTTAAGATATTGAGAGAACGGGCACCATTTATATGGTGATAGTTTATTAAAGTATAATGAATCTAAGTTTAATTTGTTGTTTTATATTTATCCTTCCTGAACAAATAACTCGATTCCTTTTCATGAATTTCTAGTGTGAATTTTTTTATTTTTTATAAAAAGACAACTCCCGCATTAGGATTAATTCCTGTGTCGCGGGGCCTTTACAAACATTCAAATAACGGGAACACAAGACACCCAGACTCGGAACAAGTTGTGGTTTACATAAAGTTGTTGTCCCGTGTGGAGATCAAACCCACAACACTCGACAGCGCAGTAGACGCTTAAACCACTGCACCATCAGTACAGTCATAATGAAATGGTATAATCATCTCAATAAATTAAGTTTATTATATTTCTCTATTTTATTATATTTTATTTTACTTTTATTATATCGATATATGTATTATTAAGCTTGTGTCTCATACTCCTTTATTTTTCATTAGATACTTCACCGACATTATGTTAGCAATATCTAACGGTGATCATCACATTAACCCATCTACTAAAGGCCATGGGTCTCCTCTCAGAATAAGGATTAGGCCATAGTCCACTGAGGTAGCCTAATGAGAGTTAGTAGACTACAAACGACATCTAGAAAATCTCTCGTGCGTGTAGGTTCCTTCACAATGTTTTCCATGACAGTTTGAAATGAGTTATTAAATATATGTGAACTTATTGCAATTCCCCAAGAACAAGGTATTTAATCAGTGCGGATCATTGGCACTGATGACTTACAATCACCGACTGTGGTTTTGAAGAAAGCTCAAGGTCATTCAACAAGCAATGTAAAGAGTTCTCTGCAAGATAGAATTTGAAACAAGGAAATCATCAAGATGACCAGAGTCGAAGGTCAAATATAGCAAAATTGAAGTATGTAAGGGGCACATAACTCACAGAATTGATGGATTTTAGGGGCCTTAGGATTTGAGTAACGACCTTGGACCAAGGCGGTATTGACATAAATAATAAGTACCAGACGTAGATAAAAAATCTTTATTAAAAATATTCATTTTGTATAAACTATTATAATAATAATAGTGTTTGACGATATAAGTATAGGTAATACTTTTCCTTGTCTTACACAAACTACGATAAGTTTCGATTTATCCTTAGTGGTATTAAAACACCAATCTTAACAAATTAATACACAAATAACCAAGAATAATAATAATATTGTGCACACTATCACATAAATTGATATAGTCCCAAACTAGGATTCACTGTATCTTAGGTACTAGACAAAAGTATATAGGTAATAACTAATATACATGTATAGATAAATAGGTACATGACTCTGATACAAATATTTGTGCTCATCACACATTTTGCCCCTGCCGGGTTTGAACCTGGGACTCACTGGCACACAAAACAGGCTCATTTTCAAATAATTACATTCTAATTGCAATGTCTCCTGGGGTGTAAGAGGCCCCGTACCTAATCAACCAGTGCTGCTAGTGGTGTTGAATATGAGACGGTATCCCGTAAGTCTGAGATTCTCCTTTATAGATGTATGGATCAGACCACATGGCTCTATCGAAAAAGTAATTCAGGACAAATTTAATTCTATATACCATGTTTCGCGCAAATAAATATATTTCATTTCAAATGTCCGGCGTTACTCTTTTGAACGGTATAAAGTCAAGGTACGATTGCCATAAATTGGGAATCAGTGTGATTCTGACATGGATCCCTGGTCATACAGGTATCCCTGGCAATG
>WUAW01001566.1:34604-46868 GCA_017165845.1 Thaumetopoea pityocampa | reverse complement strand
TGAAGTGCATCCAATTAGTTTACCTGATTCCACCTCATTAATGTACATAACGATTCACAGAAAACTCATGTTCCATGTTTTATCTAAACACGAGTGTATGATAAGTAGTCTCCGAGTGAACATAATGAGTGCAATAATGTCTGTCACGGTGATCGTAAGAACTTATCGTTTTACGCAGAATGGGGGGGGGGGGGACGAACGCGCCGTATCAATCGCGACATCGTGCCAGGTTATGTGTACATGCTGCATTCTTCTTAGTCCTATTCAATTATCGTCTAGATAGTCATGATATCGTCATGATAGCCTTTTCCCAGTTCTCTTCTACTCCAATCTACTTCCCCACATTGCTCGACTTTCAACATCCTCAATGGTGAGAAAGCCTCCACTATCCTAGGCTTGCCCTTACCAGGGCGGCCGCGCGGTCGCACCCCAAGGAAAAATACCCCTGTCGCTCGGAGTTCAAGAGATTCTGGATATGGGAGCATGCGCGTAGTCCCCGAAGGAATAATATAGCGCGTCCATGTGGGCCTCGCCGTATCACGGGCACTCACAGGTGAGCAGGCAGAGCGCGGCGCGCAGCGCGTATTGCGCGCGGGCCAGGCGCCCGGGGCTCGCGCCGGCGCGCTGCAGCCGCGGCAGCACGTACCCGCCCCACACCACGCCCACCGGCACGTAGCAGTGCAGCCCGTAGCTGATGAAGATCGCCACCGCCAGCATCACGATCACGCTCGTCGACAACCTGCGCGCCGCATGCGTTAGGGGCCCCGCACATGCAATACGGGCTCGCGCCCCTGCGCTCACAGCACGCCCTGACTGGGTCAGGGCTGCTGTGAGGAGCTGGGCCTGTTCTTGGGGAAAGGAACGTTATCACTGAGGAGAACCGTCGGTGTTCTGCGGAGTCCATTAAAAAAATTGTTTTAGAACTATTGTTTTATTTCAAGTGCGGCCGCGACTACACATAGCGTTCATTCCTTTTTTTGGTAGGTGTAAAATGGACAGCATAAAATGTCTACGATGAAGACAGATAAATTATTCCTCTGTATCATCTGTCGCAAAAGTATGTGTGTGTGCGTGCGCGTGCGAGTGCGCATGCGCGTGCACGTGCGTGTGTGTGTACGTGCGCGTGCGTGTCCGTGTGTGTAAATAAAGGAGAATGTTTTAAGTCATTGGTAACTGATCATCTATCAACGCAAAGCCCAAACCGCGAAAGCTAGAAATATGAAATTCTTACAGCAAGTAGCCTTTTATATCGTAGACATCCACTAAAAAACAATTTTTAAAAATTCCATCCCTAAGGAATGAATTTTCTGAAATTTGCTTTGAAAGGGGTGAAAAGGGGATTCAAAATTAAAATGGAGCAGAATTTAGATATGGTTATCAAACTCAGGACTTTAAGGGATGATGATCATTAAGAAATCAACAAATATTTTAACGTCCAGTAACTTGTAACAATCCTACGCTTAAGGGGATGAAAATTGGGGAAAGATGTTTGGATAAAACGTTTCATCTACCGTTTTACTTGAAAGTTGGTGAAAATATGCTTTCATTAAAATTATTAAGCACGTCTTTTAAGATTTTTCAAAATCATCCCTTAAGATTGTGCAATGGGGTGGTTAAATTTGTATGGAATAAATGTTCCATTGTTCTATGTTAATAGAACAATCAAACACGGTATGAGAATATTTTTAAATAAAAAAAAAATTAAAAACATGTGTTTTTCAATTTTTTTGAATATTCTCCCCTAAAGGGATGAAAGGGGTTCAAAATTAAAATAGAGCCGAATTTAGATATATGTACCAATTTTATGGTTCTGGGAGATGCTGATTACGAATTAAGGCTATTTTTGGAAATTTCAACTCTTTAAGGGGTAAAATTGGGGATGAAAGTTTCATGTACATTTTTATTTTACTAACCAATTCTCCTGAAAGTTGGTATAAATAAGCGCTTGACAGTTTGACTATCGCCGCCACAAAAGTCATTTATAAAACTTATGTGAATAAATCTCAGGAGTGGTCCCTTAAATTAGCTGAAATTAATTTAAGAGAAGATTGCGTTTCTCATGGTCAGTTGTACGTTCCATGCTCTCGAGTAAGATCTAAATGCACCTAATAATTTGGTAATTTTAATTCCACGCATAAAGGGGTCCTTCAGTAACTACCTACAATAAAATCATATCACAATAAAGCTGAACTATGTACGTGAGACGCTAATAAAGGGACGCTGCGCGCCGCGACAAGCACCGATCGTAATTACGCGGCCGCCGTGACCCGGCACGCAGCGCGCGCGCGCGCACGTGACCGCGCGCGTCGCACTGCGGCCGCGGAATTACGATCGGTGCTCAATGAACGGATGGAGCCGTGAGTTAATAGTCCCCAATTGACGTCAAGTGGTAGGGCGCGAGGCCGCGCGCCTACTTTATTTCTCGTACTCACACTGTGTTTGGAGTCGTTGAGGTGGTCTTGACGAGGTCTGGCAGACGAACGGTAAACACGGCTCACCCGTGGAGCAGGATGATGGGCATGCAGAACTCTACCGCGCCATTCGTAGACCCTCGACCGCCTCAAGTTTCCATTAAGACCTCAAGATTGTACCAAATTTGATAGGATGGTGGTAGACTAAAAATTGTTTCCCTTATTATGGTCGTTAGAGTCCAGACTACTCGCGAGTCTTCACAAGACCTCGCCTTTCTTTTAACCGATTATATTAAACTTTAATGGACAGAACCGCAGTCGCTACTTTGAACTTTGTGCGGGTCGCATGTGTTTGATCGTTTACGGCACCCATTACACCCACGGCACGCTAGGGTTTCTGGTTGACGAATTCCGAAGTCAACACTTCACTTCCCTCGTCAATTCCTGTAACATCACACTTCTAGTACATTTTACTGCACACGTGTTAGCGGTCATCGCTGTGGTCGCGACTCGGTCGCAGCGCGCGCTGAGTGAACTCGACACGGCACTTCTGCCACCCCTTGCGACACAATAGACACAAGGCGGCCGCGCTACGTGGGTCACAGCGGTCGGTAGTTGGGCGCGCACAGGAGTCGTGTGCGTATGTGCTGTGGGTACTGACGGGCCGGGCGGCAGGTTGAGCGTGATGGAGTCCTCGCAGCGGTCTCCACAGTGCGTGTAGCCGAGCGCACCCACCGCCACGTACAGCGCCACGATGAGCGCCATGCCACAGTTGAGCACGCCGCACGGCGCGCCGAACGCCTTTGGCGTCTTCATGTTGTTCTCGACCGCGAGCACCTGCAACAGAACGCACGCCGCCCGTCATCGCAGGGCCTCTCCGCGCTCGCGGTCGTTCGGACCAACGACGCTCATTATATTTCATGGTGTTCACACCAAATTGAACGGATCCAAAGGTAAGGACGACGCACACTCGACGAACCGAGCAGGATGACGTTCGCAGCGCTGAGACATATACAGACACATTTGGACGACTCACCACGCCAACCGCAGTTAACGCAAATAATATGGTGCCGAAGAACAAAGGGAAGGTGGCCGCGGAGCCCCACAGGTCCAGCGGGGCCGAGGAGCGCTCCTCCGTGAGCAGGTAGTACACGATGATGCCGAGCCCCGCGAACGTGAGCACGTTGGCGAGCGCCGAGAACGGCGCCAACAGTTTCAGGCTGGGGATCAGGTTGAACGCCATCAGCGGCGCTAGGATCACCAGCATGTGCAGCTGCACCGCCAGCTCGTAGTACGGGTCGCACACCTGCAATACCATGAGACCCGTTGCGGATCACCTGCTCCCGCTCTTGACAGTCATTTATCGCGTGAGAGTTTTAAATGAGATCAATATAACAGTGTGACGTCTCATTGTTACCGCCCGCGCGGAGGACATAACGTTCACCGCGAGGCGCGCTCGGGGCAGACGGACGGTGCTCTGTGGGTCAGTGGTTGAACGGTGGGTTCACGTCTCACGCGGGTGCGCACGCGCCGGTTACAAGGTTGTGTGCAGTGCGGTCGCGGTAGGACGGCGCGCGTCACGTACCTTTTTGATATTGTCGGCGATGAACACGATGTATACGCAGCAGATTCCAAGCTGGTACACTACCAGGAACACGTCCACGAGAACGGCCAATGCGGGCGCGGCGCGGCGCAGCGGCGCGGGGCCCGCCTCCAGCGCAGCGCGCATCGCCTCCGGGTACGAGAGCAACGGCACGCGGCGAGCGCGGCACGCTGCGTACTGCGCACGCACCAGCACGTGCAGGCAGTGCGTCACCAGCGCGCCGCCCAGCACCGTGCCCGCCACGCCCGTTACCAGCCCCGCGTTGCCGAATGCCTGCGGCATGGCGAGGATGCCTGTGCCCAAACTGCACTTGAGCAGGTGCACCAGCGTCTCCCAGTTGCTGCGAAAAGACGGCGGTCGCTCACTGTTTCTCAAGAGCGCACGTCCCACTGCCCGACGGCGCGGAGACGCGGCTCGCGCACCGCCCGCCGCACGTGTCCCACAACTCAGCGGTGATGACGGGGCTCACGCACTGTTCTCTGTCCAAATATTAAATTTGTTCTGTTCGCGGAGAGTACATTTACGGGAATCCCGCATCGCTCAATTGGTGGGCATGTGGAGGGGCGGTGCGAGGACCGCCCTACATGTTCCTGTACAAACGATGCGCGCACGCTCAGAGCGCGCTGGGCGGCGACGGCGGCGTGCGGAACTCACTTGGTGGGCCGCGATAGCTGGCGGTGCTCGTGTGGGTCGTACTCGTCCATCTCGCCCTCCCTGCAACGAGCGTTCTCGTACACGCCGAGTTAAGGGCAAACGGGTCGGTCCCCTCGTCTCATTGCATGTCTACTAGAGTGGCCGTGTTAATAAGTATGGCACGTGACGCAAAACAACGCGCCAGATTACGTATTTCTGAACGAAAGGGACGCACGTGTCAGCTAGTGAAACATCTTCAAGTTATATATTATTTTTCAGTATACCACGACTCCGAAGCGCCTAGCGATTATATATTATACCGTTCGATTTGACGAAGTTAGCTGATGGCACCTCTGAGTCGTATCGTACTGTACATAAACGCGAACGCGTAATCGTGTCATTTACATTTTTACTATCACACTGTTTAACAGGGGAGGGCGGGCGAGAGAGATGGTGGGCGTCTCGATTATTACGCCAAGCTCAAAGTCATGTCAATTGATGGAGCTGGAATACTCGCACGAACAGGAGAACTCTCAGATTTTGTGTTTGTAAACGAATGTGTATACCTGGTCTCTATATTCAGCGATCAGGAAGGCTGCGAAGGAGAAATTCGGCCAGAGCCGCAATGAATAAGATGACTAGAATATTGCGGGATATGAAAATATACCCCATAGTGCCAAGATCAGATTCGTGCGTGCTCTGGTGTTCACGATATTCGTTTACGGCTCCGAATCGCGGGCAACTAACTGACCGAAAGGGATCGGGACTGAGATGTGGTGTTGGAAGAGATCATATCATGGGCAACGAAAAGCACAAACAAATCCATTCTCAACCAACTTAAGATCAAATCTAGATTCATCCATCATCCATTACCAACGAACGAGTCCTAAACTATTTTGGTAGTATCGCCCGGAGACAATCACATAATCTGAACAGAATGGGTGTAGTAGAGAAGACAGAGGAGAAAAGAGCGCGGGGTCGTTCAACGTACCAACCGCCCTGGGGCAAGTCGAAAGGGTCGCGCGTGGGAGCTCATGAACGTTGTTGTCAAAGGTTTGCACGACCGGGACGACCTTTAGAAATGAATTTAAATACGATATAGAAGATGACTGAGAGTAAAATTTCTTCAGAACTGGTGTTCTGCTCGTAGTCTGTGTGTATTTGCGATTTGGTGAGCGCAAAACAGGAGTGTACGTACTTGAGCGGCTGGTCCTCGCTGGCGGTGGCCGCCGGCGCGTGCGGCTGGGGCGCGGGCGCGCTCAGCTCCATGTCGGCTGCACCTGCACACACACAGCCGCGGTGTACTCTCCGCGCCAGAACACTTAGTCAGACGCGCCCACTCCGCGACCGGCAAACATTGTACGCTGTCGGAGTAGCTGACAGTTACGACAGGTGCGGGTCGGCGCGGCGCCCGCCGCCCCTGTGTGTCGCAGACACTGCAGTCAGTGTATACGAGGACGCGGACTGTGAGTTACGCCGAGCGAGCCGCGGCGCGTCGTAGGGCCCGCATACCCTACGGCTGCCGGCTCAACACTGGAAAGTCGAACAAAAAAATTTAACCGAAAAATAAGAGGTTAGGATCCTGTAAATCGTAATATTTAATTTTTGCAAATATTGTGTGGTGCTGCGGCTCTAAAGAGGAGCATTCCCGCGAGAGGGCGCTCTGCGGGCCGTCCGCTGATGTTACCGGCGGCGGTTCTCCACTCCGCAACGTTGTATCCGATATCGGATCGGTTGGCGGCGTCGTACTCACAGTGCACTCGGCAGTCGCGGGCCGCGAGTGACGCGGCAGTGGCGCGCGGTGCGGCGCGACCGACTTACGGACGCCCGCCCGCCCCGCACCGTCCGCCGCCCGCCCCGGGACCCGCCGCCCGCCGCCTCCACTCAACGCCCTAGAGATGGGACTGAATTGATAAAAAACGATTTTTGAATAAACGTAATTTTTCGTTTCTTTAGAATCGATTTTTTAGAATTTTTTTTTTTTCATGAAAAATAATCTACTATTTATTAATCATTTTTTTAAATGAAAGGTTAATAAATAATAATGACATTTAATAAGATGTTTAATCCTTTTTTAAACCTTTGTATAGGTTATAGCCCATTCTTTAACTGTATTATATGGAAGTCTTCCAACTTCTTTTCCGTTATAGCATCTGTAATTTTTGTGAAAAACAGTTTAGCCTTTAAACTAGAGGTTCCCAGACTTTTTTCTCATAGACTACTTTCAAAATTTAGCTGGTTCCGGTGGACTCCCTGCAGCTACATTTCTGCCATATTCCCAAAACTCGACAAAAAATATGAAGATTAGATCTAACTATGGAAATTTGTGTACGCCAACGTAGACCCCCGTCAAGTCTCCCGTGGACCCCTGGGGGTCCACCTGGACCACTTTGGGAACTAAGGCATTTAAACCATCACCAATATTGTTTTCTATGTATACTATTAAAATATTGTTAAATGTAATTTTTTTAAATAATTGAAAAAACTAGTTCGAACTTCACGCATAAATCCGCAGGTAGATTTTGGTTAAAGTATGACAGTCTTAAAGGTATTTTAACTTATATACTGCGGCATATTTCATCAAAATCGGTCCAGTAGAATTGAAGATGTAGCTTGATCCCTCTTTTATAAGCCGCCGTTAAGGTATGAGAACTCAAGTAAAAGTGGTTCTAAGGTTTCTTTTATATAAATCTATGGTTGTTTCATAATTTTCCATGTAGCGGAAAACTGACTTTTACGAGCAATAGCTAGTAAAAAATAAATTTGCTATTTCGATGGATATGAGTCTTTCTTCGATGCTGTAGTTAAAAAAGAATCGTAAGTAAAAGTAGAAGGGAGGTTATTTGTAGCTTTTATGAGTCTGAAAAATATATCCTACAAAATAATGAAGACCTTTATTTTCATAGCATGATATTGTTAACAAAAATACTTGGTACATGAAAATGGCGCTAACAGCGGTTGTTGTAGCAGTAATAAGGTACATAAACTCTCCGAGAAGAAATGTAAGCTCAAACAAAAATTTTTGCCAATACACCGTCACTTCGATACTACTAGCGATACGAACTCCGCACGGAATAATTTTGAACTAACAGTGGCGGAAATTTTAAATATACTATGATGTTCTTTAGCTAGGTGGACTTACAAGATCTTCGATTTATAATCGCCGAATATCCTATTATCAAACCACCTGCTAAGTAGGAAGCTTGAAATAACTAGGGGTTCTTAAATAAAAATAATCAATAATATCAAATAACATGATGCTTTATTAAATTAAAAAAATCTTCTTAATAATAAAAAAGGCTTCGAATATCAGCTTTTATAATACAGTTGTCGAATATCACTTGAAAAATTAACTAACTAGGTAGTAAAAATGTTAAGAGCTTATACCATTCAACATTTGTTTTTCCGAGGTTGGGAAATCTGTGCACTGACAGTGTGCCAACTGAATGAGTGTAGCACCACATTTAGCACACTCTGTAAACATCCGTAGACATAATGAGTAGAATGTTTGCCACTCAAAATTTGTATACAGAGTACAACTATGATCTGATCTATACATATAATAAAATCGTAAACGGGCCGTGTCTGTACTTAGAATATTAAAAAAAAAGCAATCCATACATGTTTTACCTCTGTTGCCGAAGCCAAAAATATAGTTTTAAGAAATTTTGTCTGTTTGTCTATGCGTTTGTGCACGCTAATCTCAGAAACGTTTGAACCGATTTAAATGTGATTTTCACTATTGCATTGTAGCAAGCTTCATTTAACATTTAGTGTTTGTTTCATTCCAATCGGTCCACAAACAATAAAATTATAACAAGTTAATTGAAACAATACGCGATAGTCTAGTAACGCGCTTCGTTCGATATTGCTAAAATTTTTGTCGACTGTTTTTCTTAAAACGATGTCTTTCTTAACACAAAGAATACATCTGTATCTATACATACAATAATCTATACATACTATAAAATCGTAAACGAACTGTGTCTGTACACTGAATATTAAAAAAAAAATAATACATACACATTGTACTTATATTGCCTAAAAGTGGTTTCAGGTCATATAAATTTATGATTATTTCAGCATTTCCCATGTAGCAGAAAACCGACATTCACGCGGGCGGAGCCGCAGGCAAAAGCTAGTATACAATATAAAACACACCTGTGTGTGTGGTTGTTACAAGTATTCTCCAGCATACAACTATGGTCTGATGTCCAATATAAAATACACACAGGCCGTTGTTGAGGGTAATTTCCATCATCAACTGTGGTCCAGTATCTAATAATAAACACATACACAGGTCGTTATCGCAAGTAATATCCAACGTACAAATACGGTATAAAGTGTAACTTCAAGAGACAATACCTAAAGGAATAACAACATAAAATAACTTTAAAGAAAAAATAACGGATATTTCATCTTTCATCACAGATTTTTCGAATACCAGTGTTGCAAGAGTAATTTTAAAAGGCTGCAATGATCATAACAAAGTTTTTTCAGTATATTAAAAAGTTATGGTGGAAAACACAACTAAAATATTAATAAAACATTTTAAAAATGTGTTACTATGAGTGTGGTTTAATATTTTAATAAAATAATGCATCAATAATTGTAATTTACACTTTCCAATAAATATCGTATATTTTTTTGCTTTGATAATACATAAAACTCCGCAACTCACACCAGTAATTGTGTATGTGTGTATACACTGTCAAAAGTTTTTGTTCCCAGGATACACCCCTCTAAACAGTAATATGGAACATAAACTCTCCGAGAGCAGTGATGTGATGCATGTCTATATGACAGTCCGGTCGTCTATCAGACCAACGACAGATGATCGACTAGTTTCAGAACAAGCAAATTAAAAATAAATGTAAGACATGCAAGCGTTTATTGTTGAGTGATATTTTCAGGGACTTTGATTTTTTATTTTTTGGGATCCAATTTACTTAGTTTTCCTATTTTTTTACCATATTTAAGCCAGTCATCTCACCTGACGGTAGATGGTGTTGTAACATAGGGTGGTAAAACGTACTAGCTTAATAAAAACCTATTCACTTCTTAAATACATCTGCATAATAATCGATAATTATTATTTTATTAAACGATTTAACAATTTAAGTTGTATAGTTAGTCGGTCATTAGTCGATCTCACTGAAACCTCATCTCGAGGATTCCGAAAATAATCTACGAGCAAATGCACACATTCACTTGTAGTTCACCCGTCCAGTTAAGTTTCCGGACTCCCGAACTAGGATAACCTTTATAGTTTACCTGCTTGGTGACAGTTGAACAAACAAGAATATGTTTTCAGTCGTTGTTGTTTTAAATTTGTGGTGTTACCGCACGTCTTTATAATTTTTCACAGCATTTACCTACACTTGGTTGTAACATCCTTATTATTTACTTCGAAATATTGCCACTACAAAATTTTTGTTTCATTAGGTACCATTTTTTGTTTGTTTGTTCTATACAAGTTTAGAAATACATTTAATAATCGCTAAAAGAACAAAAACCCCCCATCGAAATACCGTTCTTAACAAACAAGTAGGTGCAGACTACACATAACCCTAGAGTATATCAGAAATCAAAGAATCGATTATTATTAATTGTTACAAAAATCGATTATTTTTTGACAGCCTTACGCCGCACTATAGCAAATACGCCTATTAACATATTACCACTAGATAAGGACTTCAGCTAAACCGGAAGCTACAATTTTACTGTCTACTAACTTTTGCCCGCGACTACGCCCGCATGAATACCGGTTTTCCTCTACATGAAAACTTCCGAAACAATTATAGATTTATATAAAAAGCATTAGAACCACTTACGTGAGCTGCCGTACCTGAACGGCGGCTACTAAAACAGGCATCAAGGTGTATCTTTAATTCTACTGGATCGATTTTGATGAAACATGCCGCAGTATTTAAGTCGAAATAATGCCTTTAAGACTGTAATAGTTTGATCAAAATCTACCACCCGCTTTTTGTGTCAAGCTCGAACAAACAAACATGGATGGATTTGGTTTCAGAAGCCCTTAATTAATCAATCTGAGTAGCTTTTTTTAATTCTATAATTTAAAAAAATTGACATTTAACAATTTTATAATCGTAAATAGATGTATACTTTCCGTATGTAGCTTATAGGTGCTTATAACCCTTTTTTGTGACGCGGGAAAAAATCTTAAAAATATTCCCAGTCACCTGTGGGAAAAGACTGGGGCATGTAGGGCTGTAGCTCTCTAAAAACCCCCCGGTGGCTTCTTCAACACCGTGAGGGGCTCCGAGATCACTTAATAGAACGTCATCGGTGCCCCATTCTAGTTTTATGCTCATCTTGAGTTCGTATCAAGGAGCTTTCTCAACTTTTAGGACAATTGTATTGTTCCAGAGCTTTCAATTTACGTGTTTGTTAATTACGTAACCGGCTGCCGATGTATTTTGACGCTGCAATGGCGTAACTATGAAACCGGTTTAGTTTTTATAGCACCATACTTTCATCCACTTTAATTTATAAAGAAATTAAAATGAAAATTCAACAATTCTATGAAACATTTCTATAATTATAATTATTCTATAATTATAATATATTCATTTCTATAATAATTGGAGAAGTTATAATTTTCTCCCTACTTCGGGCAGTGGCAGGAACTCAAGATAGTCATGATTCTGTACAATCTCCGGAAGGAGTGCAGTCAAAAGTGCAGGAAGAATCTCTAAGTAATAACAAAATCGTAGGCGTTTTAACATTTACCTATCTACAGGTGTATCTATTTTAAGGCATTACCTATTCAAAAACTACTGAACTAGATCTGATTGATCTGATGAAACTAGATCATCTAGACGGAGTTTTCGCTATGAGTTATAAACTCGCAATAATTTAACTTTGGTATTCGGTATATTTAATAGGTGTGCATCACTCGAATCCACTTGGAGCGTTCTGTATTCAGTAGCGGTCGTGAACTTCACGTGGCCTAGGTGACAGGTGAATAGTCACCAGAGGGGACAATTACGCGACAATGGTTTGATGATCCCGTAGTCACCTGCTGCTCAGATGCTCACCGTGCTGGACACCGTGCGCGGCCATGAGTTGACGTGCTGTGAGTTTTTGGTGACCACAGCTCGTCCGAAATGACATGCATACCCACATCCTTTTTCCTACTTCTCCAGCATAGAATCGAACTCTGATCTTCCGCGTGATCGGCGGCCTATTGACCACTATACTACCGAAGAATTGGGGTAGGCAGAGACCACTTCTTTCCACTTGTTAAGATCGTTTATGCAGTATAAGAACTGTCCGTGGCCCACTTTTCGTGCCCTGCGAGAAACGAGACATGTCGGGTGGCGAACCGCGACGCCGACATTTTATAAGGTTCAAAATTGTTAAAGTTTCTCATTGTATTCCCACGGGAAGAAAATGAGGTAGGAAGTGTATTGAGCAAGGAATATGGAATTTGGGAAAAGGACTATATGATATAGGATACTACTATCTCGGAAGGAATAGGAAGAGACAGTTGCTCGGGGGCTGGGGTCGCTTAAGCAGCCGCCAAATGAACTTACATAGATTCGCTTTAATTTCTTTTATATAAAACACTTTATTCAGTGTAACCATAGA
>WUAW01001566.1:5682-15850 GCA_017165845.1 Thaumetopoea pityocampa | reverse complement strand
AATCCCCCTCCTGATCAGGGGAGGTCCGTGCCCCTGTAGTGGGGACGATATGGACTGGGGATGATGAATTAGAATAACTAATTTAACATATCAAGACTCTCAATGCGTCACTCGGATCCGAATAGGGCGGTACCATAGCAAAAGTGCCGCCCACTCGTATCCGAGCGACTAAATTTAACAAAAATATATTTTGGTTCCCAAGTTTTGAATTTACATAAATTTATAATTTATAACACGTTATAAATGGTCTAATTTCATTACAAGAAGATTAATACGTTCTTTTTTGAATTATGTAAATATAATTTTTAGTTTGGTCTTTATGTGCTTTTCCGCAAGCCCTACTAATTCGTCAAGTTCGTCCAGTAATATTCACACGGGCACCTCTTTCTCGCCCGCCAGTGAACGTGTTAAATTTGCTAGAACTTTTACCGGCCACTTCCAGTGTGCGCGAAGAGGCGGGCCGCGCGCCCGCCGCACGCACTGCGGCTCAACGTGTGCGACGTCCGACGCTCCGGTGTGACGGTACCTTTGACGTTGGCTAACACAGCGGCGGTGCCGGGGGACGCGGGGGGCACGGCTGAGGTCGTCGCGGGCCGCGCCTGGGGCGGCGACACTGGCTGACGGTGTGCGAACGTGATGTGTAACCGTGGCTGAGGGGCGCAGCTGGCGAGCGCCGCTCGGCGCGATGTCTTCAGAATACCTGATAACGGAGTCGGACTAGTCAATGTCACGGTATCGGTGCGCGGGCGACACACTCGGAGGCTGAATCCCACGTGTCTGTTCAGAGTGTTGTGCTTACGCGAGTGTGTCGATCCTGCCGATCAACACGCGCAGGAGTTGTCGTGAAATTGTAGTCGCCGGCGGCCAGACGTAATCCGCTCCCCAGGGAGCGTGGACACCCCTGGGGCCGTCTGTCAACTGCATCAAGCCGACGACTGCCGCCGCCCACACAGAATAGAATCAACTTTATTGCACACACACTTAAATAGGACAAACAACTAATTACTCGTATTACAGTATATACATAAAATGTGCACAAAGGCGGCCTTATCGCGAAGAAGCAATTTCTTCTAGGCAACCTCTTAAATAGGAAAAGAAAATTCCATTAATTCGGCAATTTACCCAACACCGCACAGAAGACACCCCGGACATCAGCCTGGATGTAGCGTTGCGGGCCCCGTCTTGGAAACCATTTATGGTTGACTGCGATGTTTCAAGTTTATTAGAATAGAGAAGGAAGAAGGACCACAGATAATGTACAGATAATATATTAATCATGTACCTACCTATACTTAGTAAAACATAGCTTGATACCGATGAGAAATGTTGTAATGATAACAATAATTGGTTTATTTGTAAAAACAAATTTATAAAAATGACGAACAACTGTGAAAATTACACGCACAGACACGCATACGCGCATACGCACAGACACGCATACGCACAGACACAGACACATACGCACAGACACACCCACGCGCAGACACAGACACACAAGCGCGCGCGCACATGCACAGATACACACACGCGCTGATACACACACGTACATATACACATACGCACAGAAACACACAGCATGCACACCCATACATACACCCACGCAGAGACACACCCACGCACAGACATACGTGCAATTAGACGCATGCACGCACGCACATACGTACCTTTATTAGCGCCTTGACGCAGTCGCGTCACTAACTCTGGTGGTAGTGACATTGCCACCATCTTCTTGGGCAGAATGTAGCGGAGATAGCGGTTGCGCATTGACTGCCAGGATCGGCCTGCGCATGCGAACAAACACACATTCACCGGCCTCCAAGTCTCGTAGTTCATCCAAAAGAATTGGTAATATTCCGTAATGCGCTCGCCCGTACACGGCCTCCGACGGTGTGAGCCGCACGACCGGCGACGCGCCCTCTGGCCGCGCGGGACACGCAACGGGCACAGGGCGTGATAGCGACAACAAACGCACGTCTAAACGCTTGTCAAAGAAATAGTTTATTTGATACGGCTAAAATTATTACGTGCTACTGCGTGCGTGTAATGCATAAAGATAGAGAAAACAGGAGACACCAGTTAGCGGAGTGGCCGCGCGGCGCTGCGCGCCCGCGCCCGCGCCAGTATTGAGCTGGGTCGCTGGTCGTGTCGCTCAGGCCTCGAGCACACCGCACATGTACTGTGACATGTACACCTATAATGTGCGAATGGTGTGGGTATGTGTACGTGTGAGCGCGCGCGTGTGCCTGTGTCCATATGTGTGTTTACAAGTTTCGATCGTCAACAAACAATGATGGTAATTCTACGATAACAGATCTTTACTAAATTTAGTCTCTCCCTATCTTTTTGTAATGCCAAACGCCAAAACGAGACAATTTTTTGTCAGCTACAATTTCGGTGCTGTCAATTTCGTTTAGACGCGTCAAAATTAAAAGATTTAGATGCAACTTCGGAACATACCGACTAAAGATACGCAAAACGCAACATTTTTTTGAACCGATTAACAGAAATATAGGTCGGTATTCGCTATAAATGTTTGTTGTCTCGTTTTAGTGTCTGAGATTAGAAAAAGACAGGGAGAGTCTAATTTTAAGTTCTGTTACAGCCGAATTAACACCAATAAGAACCTTTTTAAAGGTGTAGTATAAAGTAATCGAAAATTGTATACATACATACATTAGTAATTCCCTATAATTACTATTTCATATAGGTACAGTGGGACCCGGGACTCGTGGTACGCCTGTGCGCACGGTTGAATCGCTCGGTTGACTTTGGCCCGGAGCGGGTGGATCGGAAAGTGTAACTCAATCTCCCCTCCCCCCTTGGAAACACTTTATTGTATTCCATGTCATGATCCTGCAGTCCAGCAGTAGTCGCGCGCGTAACAAACGGCCATCTAGTAATTTTGCACTTGATGAATTTCATGACAAAGTTAATTTGTTTTTGTGTCATCAAAGAATCTGCCGCGGGCTCGTGCCGCGGAGCCCGTGCACCTCACGGAAGCTGTCGCGAGGGGGAGCCGCCCCCGGCGAGTGGGCGGCGCGTGCGCGCGGCGCGTGAGGCTGGTACTGACATCGTCCGGCGAGCTGCTCGTAGCGGGCCTCCAAGTCACGCCATAACGCGTTGCCATTAACCCAGCGCGCGCGGTTGCCGATGCTCACCAATGCCACAATGGTATAATCTTCCTGTCTAGAATATCTCCTCGGATGGGCCACCAACCTGTAACACAACTACAGTTGCAAAACTACCGCAGAATAGCAAACAGTGCGGTGTGACGCCGCCGTCGGGGGGGGGGGGCTGGTGATGTGGAGCGTGTGCGTTTCACCTTAATTGAAGTGTAGGGCCCACGTGTCATGTAATGTGCTTTTAATCATTAACTGTATTTAAAAAACTTTTAAATACAGTTAATGATACAGCGCGCCCTACCGGTAACACTGAGTTATTCCAGAGTTTAATCGCTTTAAGAGAGAATTTTTTTTCATAGCATTCGGTGAAGTAAGTCAGCGCCTTCTGATGATCTCCAGTACTGTGATGTGATTCATAGTGGAACTCGAAGCATTCTTTTAAATAACAAGGAGTGACAGAGTTTAAGAGAATAGAATGAGAGAGTCAGGATATGAGAATTCCAGCGAAGGCGATTCGGAAACCACGAGTTCGGAGACGTGTTTATGTTTGTGTAAACTGAAAATAAACTTAATACAAAACTTATGGAGCCGCGCAATTTTGTTCAGATCGCGCGGCCGCACGCGGCGCCCACGGGTGCGGCCCGCTCGCGTGGCGCCGCGCGCGGTACGCGGGGCGGCCGGCTGCAGGCCGCGCGCACTCACCGCTGTGTGGCGATATGGTCGAAACTCGACTCCAGGCCCATAAAGGTGGGGCCACGCCGCCATGCAATCTGCGTCGAGTCAACAAGCACGGGGCTCGGAATCCGCGGCGCGACCACCACCGGCACCCTAAGCGTTGCGAGCGGCGCCGTCCGCGGCGCGAACGCCGCCGGAGACGTCTGCCGTGCGACCGCCGCCGACGCTGTCCGCCGCGCGTCCGTCGCCTGCGCAGTTCGCCGTTCAACCTCTGCCGGGGCCGTCCGCCGCACGACCGCCGCTAGCGCCGTCCGAGGCGCGTTCGTCGCTGGAGCCGTCCGCGGCGCGATTGCCGTCGGCGCATTTCGCGGCGCGACCGCCGCCGGCTCCGTCTGCGGCGCAACCGCCGCCGGCGCCGTCCGCGGCGCGATCACCGCCGGAGCCGTCCGCGACGAGATCGTCGCCGGCACAGTTCGCGGCACTATTGCCGCCGGGACCGTCCGCGGCACGACCGCCGCCGGCGCCGTCCGCGGCGCAACCTCCGCCGGAGCCGTCCGCCGTGCGACCGCTGACGGCGCCGTCCGCGGCGAGACCGCCGCCGGAGCCGTCCGCCGTGCGACCGCTGCCTGCGACGACCGCCGTGCGACTGCCGCCGGCGTCGTCCGCCGCGCGACCGCCGCCGGCGCTGTCCGCCGTTCGACCGCCGCCGGTGCCGTCCGCCGCGCGACCGCCGCCGGCGCTGTCCGCCGCTCGACTTCCGCCGGAGCCGTCCGCCGTGCGACCGCTGCCTGCGCCGACCGCCGTGCGACTGCCGCCGGCGCCGTCCGCCGCGCGACCGCTGCCGGCGCTGTCCGCCGCTCGACTTCCGCCGGCGCTGTCCGCCGTTCGACCGCCGCCGAGGCCGTTCGCCGCGCGGCCGCCACCGGCGCAGTCCGCCGCTCGACTTCCGCCGGGGCCGTCCGCCGCACGAAAGTCGCCGGCGCCGCTGGAGCCGTCCGCGGCGCTATTACCGTCGGCGCATTTCGCGGCGCGACCGCAGCCGTCGCCGTACGCGGCGCGACAACCGCCGAAACCGTCCGCGGCGCGATCGTCGCCGGCACAGTTCGCGGCACTATTGCCGCCGGAATCGTCCGCGGCACAACCACCGCCGGAGCCGTCCGCGGTGTGACCTCCACCGAAGCCGTCCGCGGCCCGACCACCGCAGGAGCCATCCGCAGCGCGCCCGCCGCCAAAGCCGTCCGCCGCGCGTCTGCCGCCGGCGCCGTCCGCCGCTCGATCGCCGCCGGGGCCGTCCGCCGCAAGATCGCCGCCGGAGCCGTCCGCGGCGCGATCGCCGTCTGCGCCGCTCGCGCGCGCACCTCGCGTGCCCCCGCGCTCCGCGCATCTGTAACAACACGATTCACACCCGGTGATTGAGTGTCGCGCGCGGCTCGGTCCCCTTATATATACACGAATATAAAGGGGAATTATTAACCACACAACAGACAAACACACTTACATCAGACATTTCACACCTAATAATTTATACGTACACCAAGTAAACGACTGCACTACTGGTTAACTATTATAATTGAATATCAAATCTACAAATAATAAGTATTATTTATATATGCACTTGTGTTCCTTAGACACAAAAATATCAATTGTCAATAATACCGGCTGAACATCGCCCGCACGAGCGCTCAAGCGAAGCATCGTTAAATACGTTAGCGTTCAGAAGAAAATACCGTTTTGGACATCACAGAACACCGGCTCCCCAGCGGACGCCGCGCCGGAGCACGCGTCACTCGCGCTCCTGTCCGAGACGCGGCGCGCGCCCGGGGGCCTATTGGAGTTAAAGTCACTGCTGACGTCGGGATCACCAGTTATAGCGACATGATGATGACTCGTGATGACGTTGATAATCACGTCAACAGATTCGGGCGTCGTCGTCGTCGAATCGTGGAAGGAGTGATAGTATTGGAATTTTAGACCTGTCGAGTATTACATCTGGCGAGCCACTGCTCCATCAACTTAAACCGTGTTTTGCTGTATAATATGCCCACTAAACGTGCGCTTCACCCTCAAAACGTTTGCAACCACCATATTACATCATCTCAACGTAAATAACATCCATTCGATTCTAAGTCCATAAAAGTGCGTTAATTTGTACTGTGTGACTCACGCTCAGTCGGCGCGTGGTGTGTGGGGGTCGCGACGGTGCGCTCATTGTGTCGTTCGTTGCGGCTGCGGTGCTCAGGCTCCCCGAGCCGGTTTCCGTTGGCTGTAGACCGCGTGGTGGGAGAAGTGACTGCAGTGCTTGCAACGCGTGCTGTGACGAGGGCGGGCTCAGTGCGCGAAGCGCGCGAGTTGCTTTTCCTTTTACTAATACGACTGCTACGCCATCCGTGCCCGTACCTGTACCTACAGCATGTCCATTGGGTTAAATTTAGTATATATCTTAGCATTAGAAACGAAAACTTTCAACTAAATTTAAATAGTATTAATATATCAATGATGATTAATTACACAGCCTTGCGCTCACGCGTACAACAATATGAATACGCATGTCGCGCATATCCATACTTAGACGCGCGCGCGCACACACACACACATACGCACACACACACACACACACACACACACACACACACACACACACACACACACACACACACACACACACGTACGCACACACACACACACACGTACGCACACACACGCATACACGCACACGCGACCACGCACACCCGCCAGGATCCGGACCCGACGACGGAATACATATAATAGAGGCGCGCCATCCGGCTAACCAAAGTTTGAGAACCAGTGTAGTGATTCCAGAAAGTTCAGTCCAGTGTGGTGAAACCAGAACAAGTGACGGTGTGGAAAACTACGCGACATCTTCTCGTCAAATATACCGCAATGCCTTAAGACCAAGATATTTAATCAAATCCCAGCGAACGATGGGAAGGGCTATGCTTGAAATTTCCCTGCGAGATAAAATTTGCAATAAGTTAATTCACAGGAGAACCAGTCACCGGTATATCGGGTCAAAGGATTGCAAAACTAATGTGGCAGTAGGCGGAACACATAGTTCGCAGAACCGTTGGGGCACTAGTGTTGGAGTGGCGACTTCGACTCGGATAACGTGGTGCAGGTCGACCGCGACTAGATGGAACAATGACCTGATTGAGGTTGCGGGCGACCGGTGGACACAGACGGCTCATAGCCGCGCGCAGCGGCGACCATTAAAGTAAACCGTCGATGTCTGACAGTGGACGACAGCAGGCCGATGTGTGATGAATAACAAAGGGACACTTTATGAAGAGCGTAAGTAAAATATAGCTATTAAGGGGCACAAAGCACGTTCGGGGGTGAGTGTGTAGCAAGCGAGTCGGCTGTTACCGCGAGCGTCCCTTCACTGTGACACATGGTCTGTAAACAACAGTGTGCGAGTACCTCTGTCTCGAGCAGGTACGTATGTGGTCACATAAGACACGCATCGTGTATGGTCTGTCCTCCGACCTGAAACAGCACTAGTATATGAATTAAGATTAAATATTAATATTTTGGAAGACGAAATACGTAGTCGGTCCCATAATGAACTGGCCTGATATAGTTCTACGCGACTTGTCGATACACGTTATGTTGCATCGAATAGTACATTTATCGTGTAATTTATATACGAACACGCATCGAAATGAAAAGCGTAGTTCAGTTTAGCAGTGGTTTGAACAACAAGAGTCGCGTATTTCTTCAAAATGTGAAAAATCGAGTACCGAAGCGTCATAAAGTTTCTGTTTAAAGAAGGCATATCCCCCGCTCAAATAAAAGAACAATTAGATGGTGTGTTTAAGGAGTCTGCCTCCTCTTATAGCACAGTGAAAAATTAGGTGAAAGAGTTTGGCCGTGGGAGAGAAACTGTCGAAAACATCGGCCATAACGGTCGACCCGTGGAAGTGCTCACTCCCGAAACAATTGCTTTAGAGCAATAGAAGAGGAGGTTTTAAGTAACCGCCCTTTGTAGATTAGAGAAATTGCAGCTAGACGGGTTCTCTAAAAATACCGTCAATCATGCAATCTGTGAACATATGAAAAAAGTCAGTGCAAGATGGATTCCGAAACTTCTTTCAGCTGTTCAGAGACAGGAGAGAGAGCGCTGTGCTTCTGAATTTTCGGATCTTTGTGGAGAAAATCCAAAGTATATGATCGAGCAACTAGTGACTAGCGATAATACTATGGTCTTGTGTTATGATCCAGAAAGCAAACGTCAGTCAATAGAATGGCATTACAAGGGTGAAAAGCCACCCAGAAAGGCAAAGGTGCAACAACCACCGAAAAACTCATGTACACGATCTTTTGGGATTTCCAAGGTGTTTTGATGGTGGATTTCAAAGAACGCAATACAGTCGTAAATGGCGAATATTATGCTTCATTAATATATAAATTGAGAGACATAATAAAGGAGAAGCGCAGAGGCAAGCTGTCTAAAGGCGTCCTGTTGCTTCACGATAACGCCCCAGTTCACACTACCGGTGTTTCGAAGGATGCAGTTCGTCAATGCGGGTTCACGGAACTGAAACATCCACTTATAGTCCTAGACATGGTCCCGTCCGATTAATATTTATTTCCAAATTTAAAGTGGGACTTAAGGGCAAGAAAATTTTCAAGCGATGAAGAGTTGCAGGCGGCCGTCTTCAGTCATTTTGAAGATAAGGATTGTTTTTACTTTTATAAAGGCCTAGAGATGTTGGTTCACAGATCTGAGAAGTGTATCAGTATTAGTGGAGATTATATTGAAAAATAAAATTGTTATAGTTTCATTTTCTTCGTTTCTTCATAGTTAGGACAATTCATTGTGGGGACTAACTACGTCATTAATTTTATTACGACATTGTTAGTGACGCGCTGGCAAGTCGCACACCTACTGTTTCTTACAGTACCTACTGTTTAAGTTGGAAGACAACACTTCATTTGGATTTGTGCGCAAACCACAGCGTGCAATGTCGGTGACTGGTTATGTATCTACTGATCTCGCAGAAGCTTCGTCTGATTCACTTCATCACTGTTTATTTTTTAGATTTTGTCCCACATTCTTTTATCTCTAACCAGGAGAAAAGAGTGCATCGCCAGAAAGTTCACCTGAACAGCGTGAGATATTTCCGTTATGAACCGGTACTTTTAGAATATCGTTGTCGCCGGTGACCAGCATTTCCAATTTTGATGTAAACAACTCAAACAACAAATGACGGAGGGACTGTGTCAGTATAAGACGGCGAGCGGCGAATGCCAACAGGTCCGAGGGTCCGTAGTGAGTGGTCTTAGAAGAATCCTAATTTCCTTAATTAGAGGGAATCCTAATTTGGGACTAGATCAATGTGTGTGAAAAAGTGTCCAGAATATTATATTATTAATGTTTCAATATTGTTCACGATTATAATTTGTATTATCCAATATAAAGACAATATATAGAAGAAATGTAATGTATATTTTTTTATTTGATTTTGTTTTAAATAAGGAATAGATAGGTATTGAAAACTGTACCAGTACGGCGTGTTGCGCGAGGAGGCGCCTTAATGTCAAAGCGCACGTCGCACCGCTCTGTATCAGAACGCGTGGCAGCTAACAAGCTAATTTCCAAGCAGTGAGCAGCCTGCAACAATATTATACGCTAGTTACAGAAATGAAAAAAGATTTATTCGACTTGCACTGTTACGTTTACAAATTTTTGAACAATACATATGAGTGAAATATCGATAAGGCTACCAGCTCAACTGATAACTGGTGATAACTGTGCTTTCTTATTCATGCCATTGAGAAAATCCTGCCGAGCAATAATCCTCAGGAATTAGCGTAACTCATGGACTAAAATTTCTTATAGACAAGGCGAAGAGGAAAACAAGCCGGCAAGGCAGGTGCCTGCTGGTTATTATCGCCACCGCGCTTGGACGTCGACCACAGCATAGGAGCTGCCCAACAAAAGGTGACTTTAGAAACATTGATCGGTCTGTTTGCTTAAAGGCTGCCATGTTGTGGGCATCCAGTAACATCGCCAATGGAGGCTCTTTCACTGTTTTACTGTACATAACAAAACGGGGAATGTAAACTAAAGTTTTATGTTACTTATATATTTTTCTATAGAACAGGCGGGTAAATGTGCATACGGCTCCCCCAATGACGAGCAAACCGCGCCGACCAAGATTTACAACTACTGATGAGTCGCTGGTACGTTGCCAGCCTCTGGGGACATAAGTACCCGACTCTCGGCTGGGCGGTTGCAATGTTTAAATGTTATCCGTTTCAAGTACGATGCTTGCTCTAAAATATTATTATGTATTACTTTCATATTGCGTGTCACTTGTACCAGTGCGTGTTCGAAACACATTGGTACG
>WUAW01001565.1:30411-45211 GCA_017165845.1 Thaumetopoea pityocampa | reverse complement strand
GGTTAAAAAAAACAAATAAACATCGACGGATTTGGTTTCAGAAGCCTTTAATTAGTCGATCCGAGTAGTTTTTTTTTTAAATGTCTTTGATTTTTGAAAATTTGACATTTAACAATTTTATAATGGTATAGACAGACTAACTGACCCGTCAAACGTTGCTCTGTCATATAGATTGTCTGGATAGAGACACCCTGATCACCTAACCCTTTGAAATATACTTTATAACCTATTCTCATACCTACCAAATATTTATAAATAAATCATAAAAATTGGTCGAGTCGTTTCGGAGGAGTGCGACCACAAACACCGTCACACGAGAATTTTATATACATGATATAAGTGATCGTAGGAACGCAATTAGGAACTTTAACGTTTTAGGATCTTAAAAATGGCGTCGTCGTGGTTCGCCATCCGACACGTCTTGTTTCCCGCGGGGGCGAAAAGTTGGCTACTGATAGCCACTTTCCTCGTAACAAGTGGAAACAAGTGGTCTCTGCCTACCCCAATTCTTCGGTAGTATAGTGGTCAGTATAAGCGCCTGTTACGCGGGAGACCGGGGTTCGGTTTCCCGCCGAAGAGCCAGGGAAAAAGGCCTGAGTGTGTGTGTATGTATGTATGTATGATATAAGATAATAATTAGGGCTATTGACTAATATATAAAATAAAATAGCATAAAGTAATTTAGCCTAGATTTTCGGCTTGAACACACTATAAATATTTTTGAAAACCTTCGTAGACCGTTTTTCGGGTACTCTTCCGCTGATCTTAAGCAATATTGATTATCATAAGTTACTGCCCAAATATTTACTTACTTCGCTTCACTTCCCCTCCGTTTCATGACTTAATAACGAAGCTGCGTGATACAAAATTATGTTTGTCATAGACAGTTTGTCATGTCACATCTAAGATCGAACCCGCGACCCCGTGGATGGCGCTGGCATTTGTCTTCATTTTCTTAGCGATAGTGATGGGCTAATATGTTTGTTAAGATGAAAAATAATATTAATATTCTTCTATATAAATATAACATGAAGGTTCTCCGTTCTTTGCGTATCACACAAAACTGCTGGATGAAAGTGAATTGATTTTTTTTAATTATATTTCTTAGATCTTCGCTCCGTATAAGAAAAAAAAAATTAGTAATTCCTGTTTTTGTTGTTGTTGTTGTGTGAGAAAGAGAAAAATCCAACATCGTTTTCAAAGAAATTTTGTAAAGCAGAGTATATTTTTATTTTAATATTGTTTATTTTTATGATATTTCTTCTGTAAATGAAAAGATACTGTTAATATAGTAAACAATATAGACGCAGTCACAGATATCAGCTAGTACATATTTTGTATTTAAAATCTTTATAGTTACAAGTTAATCTTCGTAACTGTACTAAGTAATTTAAAACTCAGACGTATTGGAGTTTGGTATAATAATACTATTACTCGATCGTGATTGTATGTATGTATGTAGTATGTACTATGGTCTCTGCCTACCCTTATGGGACATCGGCGTGAATGTATGTATGTATGTATGTACTCGATCTCTTCCTGGATGTTGTGAGAACCAGCTCAGGATTGTACCAGGATAATGGGCATCAGCGTCATGCTGTTATTTAATCATTATCTATCTCCAAAACGCCTGTTAAGCGTAGATTTTATGGTAAATCCCTCGTTTGCAAGCAAAAGCCCATGTCCAGCAGTGGACTTCCACGGGCTGGTGATGATGATGATGATTATAGAGAATAACTCACACGACAGTTGCTGGGTGGCGTCGAAATAATACTATTCCAAGTACTATTCCAACTTAAATACTGCGGTATATTTCATCGAAATCGATCCAGTAGAATTGAAGATACAGCTTGATCCCTGTTTTAGTAGCCGCCGTTAAGGTACGAGTGATCAAGTAAAAGTGGTTTTAGGCTTTTTATATATGATATTATTATCTATGATTGTTTCCGGATTTTTCGTGCAGCGAAAAACTGACATTCACGCGGGCGGAGCCGCAGTCTAGTATTTTATATCGTATTTTGGTTTTAAAAACAACATATTTTAAGCTTGTCAATAATTCATCAATTTCTATGAAATAAAATACGAATATAAAGCTGTCAGCTTAAATTAAATCTCGGTAAGTGTAAACTAGTTGATTGATGTTTGCAAATTATTTAAAGATGAAATATTATTACTACAGAATAACTAGACACTAATAACAAGGTTAATGAAATTAGAAACTAAATTTATTTATACAAATTGAGTGTCTTCAAATGTTCACTATATTTATGTAATAATAATGCCTTTTTGTCATTTGTATGCCATAACCTCAAAGACGAGCTTCCAAGTAAATAAATTCATTGCATACAATTTGTCAGATTGTTATTATAAATATTTTTTTTTTATAAAAAGTACTTGTATTGTAATAGATTTGTTTATTCTTTTCATTTAGTGAAATTTTGCAAATTTGTGTGAAATATATATTTTTATAAGGTCAGAGATTACTTAGTTTTTTAATTTATCCAGCAAACAGACTTTTAAGTATACCGGTAAGAAACCCCCGAGTCCTGAGCTACTATTGTCTCTCCCTCCCTAGTTCTTCCGAGATAGTAGTATCCTATATCCTATAGTTTTTTCTCAAATTCTATATTCCTTGCTGTTTTTCTTTCGGTGGGAATGTAATGACTTTTAACACTTTTGAACCTTATAAAAATGGCAATATCGTGGTTCGCTACCAGGCATGTCTCTTTTCCCAAAGAGACGATAAGTGGGCTACGGATAACCACTTGGAACCGATAATCAAGTGGAAAGAATACAAGAAGTGGTCTCTGTCAACTCCAGTTCTTCGGTAGTATAGTGGTCAGTATCCCCGTCTCACATGCGGGAGATCCGGGTTCAATTCACCGCCGGTGAACAAGGGTTTTTACATACATACAGGCAGGCCTTTTAGCCTGCCTGTATGTATCTATATATTTAAGTAAATCATTGTGAGACGTGGTAGTCTGGTGGTGACGACACCCGACTCGCGAACCTGAGGCTACAGTTCAAACGCCGGTCCACTGAGTGTTTCAAACTCACGTACGCTCTACATTGTAGAGACTATGTACAAGACCGTGAAGAAAAATTTCGTGAGAAATCTGCATTCTCGCATGGATGTGTGAAGTTTACCAACATGCACTAGGCCAGTGTGGTGAATAACGATTTATTTCCCTCCTGATTAGGAGAGGTCCGTGCCTCCGTATTATGGACAAATACGGACTGACAATGATGATGAAATCATTCTGTAACATTTCTCATTCTGTAACATTTTTCTGTATCAATAATATATTTTATTTTGGATTTTAAATAAGTAAAACTTGGCAATGTACTTGGACGTAGATTAAGTTCCTCAATTGTCATCTTCCCACAAAAATAATGTGGCGACGCTAACATAGTAAGATAGCATGAACTGTGTTCGAACAAATTACATATAAGTAATTAAATAATTTTATAAAACCTCTCATAGGGTGAAAATATCTGACGTAAGTTTAATATCGTTTAAGCTCGGACCCGCCTTTGTCATTTCGAACACTTCCTTGAAATTTCTAGAGAAAACAAAAGACGATCGGGACGACTGGAACCTTCGATGAGCCAAGATATAAAAGGCTTCATAGTGCGCCCAGCGGGTTTATTAAAGTAGAAAGTGAGTTCAAGAAGCGAAGAAGATAAAGTAAAATGTAAAGAAGTGAGCAGCGTGAGTACAAATAAACAAGAAGCTAGTAAGTAGTACCTGAAGGTTGTGCTTAAGAGCGCGCTGCGTATGTGCTGTTCATTAAACGCGGTGTAAATTTATAAGTAAATAAAGTTCAATTTTAGTTCTCTCTCCGCATATTTTTTTTCCAATCCCCATACCCACTTTTCGTAACAATAAGAATACAGTAGGTATAGACAATAAATTAAAATATCCAACATCGACTACTTCCCATCACTACGCCTTAGAACAAAGAACATTGATATTAATTTCAGTCTCCTGAACGAAATCACGTCTCGATCTAATTATCCGATGTTCGTCGTACTTTTATATTAAATTATGGTAGCTGCGACTTTTGCTTACCCCCACGGGAAATAGGCTTGTTTATAAACAAAGGAGGGTACGAACGGATGCCAATTAAATACTTTCGGTATTTATGTGGATTGTCATTTAATGCGCTACGACAGGTGGTTGTTTTTAATTGAAAATTGAAAAATTATAACCCTATGCATTTTAATTATATTTTTAATAGTTTTAATTTTATACTAGCTTTGTTTGCAGCTCCATCCGCGTGCACCACTTAAGCTATTCTACAGGTACGAAAGTACTTTTTGAAAAATGAAGAAACTGTGTTAACCACTCACTAGTTTTGTTTTTATTTTTTGAATGATCATTGTCGACAGTGTTTACAAACGCAGTCGGAGGCATCAAATATTCACAATACGTTCTATCATGAATGACTGGCGATTTTGTTGGTGAAATGGGTAGAGCAAGAAAATAAGTAGTGGGGGAAGTTCCAATTTAGGAAATCCTAAGACTATTCTTCCGACTGCGTTTGTAAACACTGTTTTTTCAACTTGTTTATACCTTTTGAGTTCATTCATCATGTTTGAACATTTTAAGTTTACAATCTTTCATACAGTCGTGTTGGCAAAAAAAAACAAAACCGAAATGTTTTTTTTTTCAATAACATTTTTATTTTTCCTTAAAATTTGTCACTGTCACTTTTATACTCAACATGCGATTTTTCAGGAATAAATAGTATCTTATGCCACACTTCAGCTCTATATCTATACATTAATAAAGACGATCTGTTGTGCGATGCTTAAATGAATTTATTTTGCTTTTACAGTACTGATTAACCTTGAGATTGTCACTACGTCTATGTGTAGGTTTGATTGCAAGACAGAAAAATATTTAATTGACAAATACCTCCGCTAATAGCTCCGCTTATTCAGATCGTTTTTTAATATAAACATGTATGGGACCGCTGAAGTGGCAATGGACGGGACACATGACTTGTAGAAACAAGTCCTAAAACGGTCACCACCTCACCGGTCCTAAAACTATAATGTATGGGTTGACTCTCAACTCGGTGGACCGGTGATCTACTTATGAACACGGGCAGTAAATGGACGGTGAAAGACTCATAGCCGTTCGTTGTGGCGATTAATATCAGAAGCCTATAATCAGTAGTGGAAGTCTGTGGGCTGGTATGATGAACTATTGTTTTTAAAATATTCTTTTTTTTTATTGCTAACACAAATGGTAAAAATATCTTTACTTATGACTTTCTGTGCACAGCGGAACAAATTTGATACATAAATACATATTACATATGTATTATATAATATGTATTTATGTATGTACAATAAATATATACATATTATTATATCATATTATTTAAATACATATTATGCATCCCTTGGAGGCTGACAATGATTAAAGACATGTTTGCCGCATGCTAGAATTCTAATATCCCGCATACGCTTCCTTCACATTATCACAGTCATACATTTTCGTCTGCTAAGCCTTTTTGTGACAAGTTGTTTATTTGGACCAAACTTGATTTGTTCAAGTACTGTAACTTTTTGCCATTTGAAGTGAACTTTAAAACCGTGGAAGCAGTAACAGCCTAGTGGTATGACCATGCATCTCAAATTTTGGATTACGAGATCGAATTCAAGGCAAGAAAAAACCTCCAAATTTTCGAAATCATGTATTAATATAATAATTTAATATTTATTAATAATTTAATATTTATTAATAATTTAATATTTAATTATCACTCGCTTCAAACGGAAAAGGAGAACATGGTTAGTAAAGTTGCATCTATACTATTATAAAATTGTTAAATGTCAAATTTTCAAAAATCAAAGATATTTAAACACAAATTACCTACTCAGATCGACTAATTAAGGGCTTCTGATACCGTATCCGTCGATGTTTGTTTGTATATACGAGCTTCACGCAAAAATCAAGGGGTAGGTTTTGATTAAACTATTACAGTCTTAAAGGTACTATTTGGACTTTATTAATGCGGTAAGTTTCATCAAAGTCGGTCCAGTAGAATTGAAGATACAGTTTGATCCCTGTTTTAGTAGCCGCCACTTAGGTACGAGAGGTCAAGTAAAAGTGGTTCTAAAGCTTTTTATATAAATCTATGATTATGTCGGGATTTCCGATGTAGCGGAAAACCGACATTCACGCGGATGGAGCCGCGGGCGAAAGCTAGTATCTGATAAGTTTTCTTGGGGGCGTTTGAAGATTGCCAACCCGCATCAGATCAGCGTGGTGGACTACAGACTAATGAAAAACTGCCACGTAACGACTTATATTTTCCAAATTTTCAATAATGTAAAAATTTCAGAAGTTTTTATACACTATGTATAGTTGATGTCGCTTGATATAAATACCTTCAAGTACTCTCTGAATTGTACTCAAATAAACACTTACAGATGGTGATTTGTATCAAACGCTTAAAAACAACTTTTGTACTGTCCAGTCATTCGGAAACCTGCTTCGGTTAAAATTAATAATCTTTAGGGACCTTATACATATATTTGGACATTATCAGTAAGTTTGGTAACTATTAAATTATAAATTCTACTGAGTATGTCATAGCCGCGAGAGAGTTATTATTATTATTTTACACTTGAATCATTTATTAATTGATACAAAAAAAATTACAATCACAAAATTTGTTATATATTTCATTTACATTATGTGTTCGGCATGATTTATAAATTTAAAATAGTTTCATTAAAAAGAAAGAAGAAAGAAGTTTAAAAACAGTTTCATTTATAAAACATAAAGCAAAAAAATTATTAAGCTTTATAACTTGTTTTCTATGACGATTTAGCTTAGTTTCCATGGAAATTAAAAAAAAATATATGTATGAGAAAATCTTACAATGAATTTTGACGTCAGACGCAATCGATTATTTGAAATATGAAATCCCACTGCCGTATCCTTTGAAATAACAACAGATCCTAGGTTAAATGGAATAATATTAAATTGATACAACTGAACTGAATGATATAACTAAACTGATTCCCGACCTTGGTAAACATAATAAACAGTAACCGAACCCACCAGATAATTCCCATTACGGTGTAGTGGGACTAATCAAGCGACATCAAAGGTTTGGGCCCACGGGCCCAATCGTGGGCCAATTATTGGGCTAAAAGCATCAGCGCCTCGGGCCCGTATGGGGACTGGATTTGAATTTGAAATTTTGGGACCAATTTAGCTTGAGGTGTAAGGCGACATACCGAACCATAGCTGGGAAAGGAGTGATCGAAAATGTGTAGTATATGCTGTAATTTAAGAACAAGTTATTTTAATATCTACTAAGAAAATCAATACCTTCATTGTCATCATAATCATCAGTCCGTAATTCTCTGCTGGACATGGGCCAAAAGTATTCTGTCTTAATACAGGTTATATTCTACCGATTCGCTTAAAAGTAAGTTAAAAGTAAGCTCCGTGCATTTAAAAATGTACGTAAAATTATAAATTTATTTTCTTATAATATACGCTGACTTATTATACAAGTAGTTCAAATAATTAACTAATTTTAAATTAAGATTCTTAAGTGAGTAATGATCTTGAGGCATGTATATTGTATGAAATATTTGCTATATAAAAATAGGATCATTCCTCTGATTATCTAAGTAACGAGAGCCATGTATTTACGAAATCGATCTAAAAACCACTCATAGTCGTAATTTCATCTCAATTTCGTATATTGTATATATTACACTAAATAACTGTTATTTATTCATAAAATTTATTGTTTTTGTATTAACATGTAGAACTGTATTATTGGAACAAACTACCTGAAAGTGTATTCCAATTTAATTAAATATAATATTAATATAAATCTGTGAAAATTTTTCAAGGTCCACGCAGATTGAAAATCAGGTTCAATAGTGTTCCTTAAGGCTCATAATGAAAATGTTTATCTATTTTATTAGGATATACTGCAAGCGAGTCACAATATTAATACCGGGTCGCGTCGCGCCTCTCCCGAGGGGTTTCTAAATCATCCGTCCCTGTCGCTCCCTTGCGCCAGGCGCTACAACCATAGAAACTTATAGATAAGACTGTTTAAATTGTTTAAAATGTTGTTGAAGCTATTACCACCACCTGATGAAGTTATTATCCAAGGAAATTCAGAATGTGCATTAGATTCGAGACGATATACTCGTACATTACTACGTACGAGTAAATAATCTGTAATATCTATGGATAGTGTACACATGGTCATACATCTTTTAATTTTATTCTATGGAGCGATTGTAGCATAGTTAAAGGTAGGATTCGAGCCGATATCCAAGTTAAGCAGCATTTACCATTACAGTCTATTACGAAATCTAATTTAAGCCTAATATTTCAAAAGGCATATAACAGTAGAGTTCCGACTGATATCTGAATAACACTAGTCGTCACAACGATTGTGGAAACTATGCGATCAGCAATCAGCAGCAACAATCACTCATCATTGGATGGCGTGACATGACGTGATGTGGTTGTGGGGCTGTAATCAGTCACATCACCTGCAATAATAACAAACTGTCTGTCTTACGTCCGTTGAATACTATTCTGAACATTTCTCAACATAGTGAGCGGTATAGAAGCAAAAGCGCCACTGTATATTTTTTACAAAAATGGTACTAATACTATCTGATAGATTTTTTGAAATCTGTTGAACGGTATAGATGATTTGAATACAATGCTGGTCCATTCCACAAAAAAACAAACTAGCTCAAATATGCGTTTCAGAAACAAAATTTATACTGTTCATGACATTTAGGAGCAACATTGACACTATCCATGTAAGTATATTCCTTACGCCAGATGGCCGATGGAGAGATTCGTAAGGAAAACCCAAACAGATAAATATCATCATGTGTACGCACTCTCACTCCGTGGACAGTGTCGCCTTTGCTTTTGTACCCCTCAAGATTGTACCACAACTTTTCATCTCTTTTTTATTGTTGAAATGAAAGTATACTTGACGCGTATCTCAGAAAGGTTATGTAGGGGTTGCACCCACTAAAATTCACCGGGTGATCTTCTCTGGCCCATTTTGCCAAAGCCGTGTAATCGTAAGCATTCTGCCCTAGATTTGGCAGGACAACTCTTAGTTCTGCTCCAACTGCCTTCAATAGATTTTATTGAGCCGTTACAAGTACATCTTAGAAGAAAAAAAATATTGTTATTGTTAGGATTTTGTCAAATTTATTAAACAATTAAATAAATAGGAAATTATTTAGCACAATCATTATAAATCCAATAAAGTGGTTCAATAAGTTTCAACTATCTTCAAAATTAATAACAAAATATCTGTGATACGTTGATATTTTGATATAAAAAGAACATTTCTATCAACATGGTAGACAATCTGGCTTCTAAGTCATAGGTTTTACTAAGTTTGAAAGTCAGAAATTTTCCAAATGTTAATCTTTCCCTATAGTCATAGACATAAATGCTTTGCTAGACATTAATTGTAAAACATCTGTACGACTGAAATAAATAAAATAATCTATTTTATTCTTACGAGTACAATGATTAAAAAATATGAATGATAATCTAACCTTTCCCGTCACGTCAATTTAAGTCTCAGAGAATAAAACAAAACTATTATAATCTGAGATATAAATAAATTGTTGGAATTAATTTCACTGGCTGTCAAATCATCCTATTCCTTCCACTTTAGACATCGCAGCAAATATTTTGCTTGCATCACTCAATAATTATGTCCATTAAACCTGCTGTATCTCTTACCACGCATCTCCTGCTGTATGTCTTACCACCCATCTCCTGCTGTATCTCTTACTCTCGCGGCACACATGATGAGTAATGGATGTTTTATCATTATACCGGCGCAATATGAAATTATAAAGACATATCCACATTACTCTAGTGAAGCCTCAGTGCCTCTGGTTACATTCGCTTTACGGTGTAATTTTTCTTATGTTATTTATTTATTTATTACCGCGTTAGTGATCTATATCATGTCATATCTTACACTCTTGTAAATGGGCCGCCATTTATTCGATCGGCGTTGAGTCGTGTGGTTGCGTTTTAATTTTCATTGTTCTCGCTGATAGCTTTGTTTAGATGGTAATAAACAGGCAAGCGTGGTAGACTACGGCCATATACTCCTCCCCGCCGCATTAGGGAAGGTCCATATTGACAAACCCTGCAGTGGGCACGAATATGGACTAAGATATAAAGTCACTATCTCATTCTGTGGAAGCTGTCATTTGAATCATTTGAGAATCTAATGTTATCAAGATCACGTTCACAACACCCTTAATCGACAAAATTGTATGAATGTGAATGAGGCGAAAGAGGTGTGTTAGGATAGTAATATGTGGCGAACTGGGGTCTCTGCCTACCCTTATAGGATTCCGGCGTGAGTGTATGTGTATGCTGAGGGAAGCATCAGGATAATCAAGAACAGTGTTATCATACAATTCAACTAGCATATAGACGCCTGCCAAGCATGAAGTTATGGCAAGTTCCTTCCTTTTAGGAACAGGCCTATGCGCCATATTAGAATTAGAATCATTCTAATCATTTTTTGAACATTGATTCTTTCAGTGGTAGTGATAATAGTAAATGGGTAGTTGTAGTAGTAATGTTAAAATAAATTCAAATTTACGACAAAAAGTCAAACATCACTCAGTGTTCCCAAGCGGTCAACTGACCACGTCCGACGTTGTTTAACGTCGGTGATCGGACGAGAACCGCTGTATTCAACGTGGTATGGACGTTGGCGATAATCTCAGCGAATTACACTGTTCTAATAAACGTATACTAGCTATATTTTAATGTAAAAATAAAATGTTTAAAATAAATTCGAATTTACGACAAAAAGCCAACATCACGCGGTGTTCCCAAGCGGTCACCCATCTAAGTACTGACCTCGCCCGACGTTGCTTAACTTCGGTGATCGGACGATAACCGGTCTATTCAACGTGGTATGATGGACGTTGGCGATAATCTCAGCGAATTACACTGTTCTAATAAACGTATACTAGCTATATTTTAATGGAAAAATAAAAAGTTTAAAATAAATTCAAATTTACGACAAAAAGCCAACATCACGCGGTGTTCCCAAGCGGTCACCCATCTAAGTACTGACCGCGCCCGACGTTGCTTAACTTCGGTGATCGGACAAGAACCGGTGTATTCAATGTGGTATGGACGTTGGCGATAATCTCAGCGAATTACAGTTCTAATAAACGTATACTAGCTATATTTTAATGTAAAAATAAAATGTTTAAAATAAATTCGAATTTACGACAAAAAGCCAACATCACGCGGTGTTCCCAAGCGGTCACCCATCTAAGTACTGACCGCGCCCGACGTAGCTTAACTTCGGTGATCGGACGAGAACCGGTGTATTCAACGTGGTATGGACCGTGGTGATAATCTCAGCGAATTACACTGTTCTAATAAACGTATATTAGCTATATTTTAATGTAAAAATAAAAAGTTTAAAATAAATTCAAATTTACGACAAAAAGTCAACATCACGCGGTGTTCCCAAGCGGTCACCCATCTAAGTACTGACCGCGCCCGACGTTGCTTAACTTCGGTGATCGGACGAGAACCGGTGTATTCAACGTGGTATGGACGTTGGGGATAATCTTAGCGAATTACACTGTTCTAATAAACGTATATTAGCTATATTTTAATGTAAAAATAAAAAGTTTAAAATAAATTCAAATTTACGACAAAAAGCCAACATCACGCGGTGTTCCCAAGCGGTCACCCATCTAATTTCTGACCGCGCCCGACGTTGCTTAACTTCGGTGATCGGACGAGAACCGGTGTATTCAACGTGGTATGGACGTTAGCGATAATCTTAGCGAATTACACTGTTCTAATAAACGTATACTAGCTATATTTTAATGTAAAAATAAAACGTTTAAAATAAATTCAAATTTACGACAAAAAGTCAACATCACGCGGTGTTCCCAAGCGGTCACCCATCTAAGTATTGACCGCGCCCGACGTTGCTTAACTTCGGTGATCGGACGAGAACCGGTGTATTCAACGTGGTATGGACCGTGGCGATAATCTCAGCGAATTACACTGTTCTAATAAACGTATATTAGCTATATTTTAATGTAAAAATAAAAAGTTTAAAATAAATTCAAATTTACGACAAAAAGCCAACATCACGCGGTGTTCCCAAGCGGTCACCCATCTAAGTACTGACCGTGCCCGACGTTGCTTAACTTCGCTGATCGGACGAGAACCGGTATATTCAACGTGGTATGATGGACGTTGGCGATATTCTCAGCGAATTACACTGTTCTAATAAACGTATACTAGCTATATTTTAATGTAAAAATAAAACGTTTAAAATAAATTCAAATTTACGACAAAAAGCCAACATCACGCGGTGTTCCCAAGCGGTCACCCATCTAAGTACTGACCGCGCCCGACGTTGCTTAACTTCGGTGATCGGATGAGAACCGGTGTATTCAACGTAGTATGGATGTTGGCGATAATCTTAGCGAATTACACTGTTCTAATAAACGTATACTAGCTATATTTTAATGTAAAAATAAAACGTTTAAAATAAATTCAAATTTACGACAAAAAGCCAACATCACGCGGTGTTCCCAAGCGATCACCCATCTAAGTATTGACCGCGCCCGACGTAGCTTAACTTTGGTGATCGGACGAGAACCGGTGTATTCAACGTGGTATGGACCGTGGCGATAATCTCAGCAAATTACACTGTTCTAATAAACGTATATTAGCTATATTTTAATGTAAAAATAAAAAGTTTAAAATAAATTCAAATTTACGACAAAAAGCCAACATCACGCGGTGTTCCCAAGCGGTCACCCATCTAAGTACTGACCGCGCCCGACGTTGCTTAACTTCGCTGATCGGACGAGAACCGGTGTATTCAACGTGGTATGGACGTTGGCGATAATCTCAACGAATTACACTGTTCAATAAACGTATACTGGCTATATATTAATTCAAAATCTTTAAAATATATTCAAAAGTTTACAAGTAAGACAAAAGTCGCGAAATGTGTCTTAATATATTAACTTAATAGATATTGGTACAGAAATGTAATAAAGAAAACACGCGTCGAAGGAGTTCTCGTATTAATCTAGACCGCTTTATTTGCATTCTGGTCGGCTTCTAATGCACTTAGCGTGAAGATACTGTGAGCGTGACCGTCTGACATCCATCAGTCTTGTCGTGTGACTTGATACAGATGTAAAGAATTACTTTTGCAATTACGGTAAGAAATAACAATAATTATCACAAGGGAATAACGACTGATAAGATAATTAACTTATTTGGATCTTGGAAAGAATACATTAGTATTTCAATCCAAGTAACTGATAAAGATTCACATATTAATATTTTGCAGTAACTCAAAGGTCTCGTACTCTGTATGTGAAGGATATAAAGTTGGTTTTATTGTATTTATTTTTTTCAGTTGGATATTAATTTATATATCTAAGTACTATAATATATCGCTCATCCAATAGAATAATGACGTAATTGCAAAAAAGTTAAAATTTTATTTTGTGTTTAATTTGGATGATTTGTTGTTTAATATGATTTTTTTTTGAGAATGTTCAAATCATTAATAATAATCTATAAATAAATTATGAAAAATCATGATAATTGATATGATTTACTAAACGGGTATAATCCAATTTTAAACTGAAACGCATCTTCTGATAATTTGCAAAAATGTAATTACATCATTTTTCTATTGGATGAGCGATATGTTCTTTGACGACATTTTTACACATCACCTAAATTGATAAATTTAATCGACAGTTGCAAATTAATTTCACAAAGAATGATAAATTCACGCGTTTCACAATTTTCATTGGAAAGTGGAATAAAATTATTTTCTTGGAACAAACTTTTAATTCAGCTCTAATTAATAAATCCAAATCATATAACACTAGTTATTTATTCCACAGAATAGATAATGACACAATATATAAAATATATATTATAGAAAATTTGGTCTTTATGACCTAATGAAATACAAATAATATTTATTCTACATAAGTATTTGTGTAGTATATAAGAATTATTAACCTTTGCTTTATTAACCATTTTTATAATTAATCCATATAATGACGACTATATACTCGTATATTACTTATTACACAGAAGCACCGTTCTAAAGAATAAAAGCTTTTCTTATATGCGATGCAAACTTTTAACTAACTTATACTTTAATCTACATTGTTATAAAACATAAACAAGTCATTGTCTGTACAATAAAAATATATTAAAAAAAAACAAGTAGTTTTAAGGCTTCTAAAAACGACACCATCTTTTATTTCTTCGCAACTGTTTGTTTTTTTATAAAACATAAAATCCAGTGGGTTGATTTTAACATTGTTTTTAGATACTGGGATTTAAGTTGAAACAGTCTTAAAAGTACTATTTCAACTTAAATACTGCAGCATGTTTTATTAAAATTGCTCAAGTAGAACTGAATATACAGCCTGGTCTCCGTTTCAGTAACTGCCATTATGGTACGAGAATACATACATACACTCACGCCAATATCCCATAAGGGTAGGCAGAGACCACTTCTTTCCACCTGCTAGGATCGTTAAATGTAGGAGAGTGGCTATCCGCAGCCCACATTTCGCCCCCACGGACAACGAGACGCCGCCATTTTATAAGGTTAAACATATTAAAGTTCCTCATTGCGTTCCCGCGAATTAATGGAGAGGAAAGGAAAAAGGATGTGGTTGGAAAGGTGTATTGAGCGAAGAATATTAT
>WUAW01001561.1:56234-71936 GCA_017165845.1 Thaumetopoea pityocampa | reverse complement strand
AGTGTGTTACATGATAATTAGTTTTGTTATGTAGGCTGGTATACAAGATACCAACTTCATAAATCTAATCTACAGAAAAAGAAAAAACAGGAAAGATTATTTAGTTTATACGTAAGCAGACTATATACATACATAATTATATTACTTGTTTACGTATAAACATTTTCTGCTACTGGTCAGTGACCCAATCAAAATTATAAATAACATTCATGTATTATTTAACATAGGTAGTAAGAACCAGATGGATTTTGTGTTGAAGTTAGCTATATTATGCCAACATACAGTGGCGTACAAGTAGGTATATTTAACAATGCTTGTCAGCTCCTCTTCATATTTACATCAAACACTTTTCATATTTTAGGAGCTTCTAAAAATACTGCACGGGTCTCCATTAGACCATACCATTTTACTGGCCAGTTATTTCATATATCTCGGCATTAAGTGCTGGGTCGCCATTGGTTTGGGTCTCCCACGGGGCTCCAGTAGCTACGTTCTGATAAAATATGATCTGGCATCAAGAAGAATTGTTCTAGAAAACGATCAATTGTTCAGGAGTAAAGGATTTTTGAATAAAAGCGATAGTTGCACGTGGTATGTCTGCGATGCCAGCAGCGGTGAGAAATGTGAGCTTAGAGATGTGGGATGTCCTCTAAAAACTGTGGAGTACGTATTTGATAATGAAAATGTGAGTATTAAACATGTATTCTTTCCTATGAGTGCTGCAAACAAAGGCTAACGGAGGCATCAAAGTAATGGATAATGCTGCTATACTATAAGTACTCTGATTCAAAGTCAATATATTGCGATCTCAAAACGCTTGCTAAATGTTATGTTCATTTCTGGACTAAAAAATTTGCGCAAGTCAAAAATAAAAATATGTAAACAGCAGACAGACATCTTTTCTTGAAGGTTGCCATGTTACATTAAGAAAAACTACTATAACTTTGGTGCTGCGGATGTCCATAGACAGCGTAACGCTGATTGTTTGTAATGCTTACCATGTACCGTGTTGTTTTCAGATATGGGTCAATATGCAAGCGACGCAAGACTGTGAAAGTATTTCCTTTGATTTTTCAAAATCATCAGACTGGAAACCTGTAAGTGACCTCATCACCGCCAGCCTTTCCTGATCCACTAATCAATATAGATTCGGCCTTTTTCTTTTTAGACTTCGTACTGAGTGTCTACCGTACCGGTATGGTAGGCAGAGTTGTTAGTAAGAAACAGCTCTCTGCTAGGCGATACGAATTTCTGTGACAGTCACTTTGACTTACTCGCATTAGACGTGTAGTCTTTATTTTATTAACTAAATAAATAACATTCTGTTGAGTAATGGACCCAATGGCAGTAGCCCTACTGCCTTCTATGTCAAAAAGTCCCGAGTCGAATCCCGGTAGGGGCAGGCAGGCGTGTGTGTTATATCTAATTCATGGATGTATTTATTTATTTATGTTTTAGTATTTATCTATATAAGAAAGTGTATCGTTGTTCAGTACCCGAGACAGGGAATCGTAGATTGGATTTAGATCAATGTGTATAAAAGTGTCCAAAATATAAACTGCCTCTGTGTGGAGAATCGGCATCATCAGTAGAAATGCCTACTACGAGCATGATTATTGTCTCACTGCTTGTGTCCTTCTGTTTGGCTCCTCCATGTTTCTTTAATGCATCTTAATTTTAATAAATGAGAATATGTTATTGAGATCAAAACTATCTATGACGCAGATCGAAAGTCGTATTCGTCTCTGCCCATATCCGTCGAGATAAAATTGGATGAGACTATTTTTTATTGAGGGTAGCCTGATCACCATTCGAATCTATCGTTGACCTAAGCCACGTTTATCAGATATGGATGTTAGATGAATCATCCGTTCATTCTAACATCTGTTATTCATCTGATTTATATATGACCTCATGAACTCTTCCGCGTCGCGAAGGGCACATAAAGTAGTAGATAGAGTTCGAGTCGTCGCAGGGATTGTGGCAGTTAAGGGGGAATACGTTCCATAGCCACAATTCCCGCAAGCAATAGACCCTGATTAAATAGAGCTAGGATGTAAATCAATTATTATTGAGTAATTAACAGGTGTTCAACAAAGCGATCTTCGTAATGAAACAACCAATAGTGAAGGATTTATCACTCTATTCTTTGCCACCAAATGTTGAGGCATTACGAGTTGCGTTAGAAGCCAGGGTCAAAGGGAAGGTTCAGAAGTGGCGTCCGCATATGAAGACTATTTGGAATAGGTAATTTATTGGTTTAAGCTTACATTGTGGCACTGGGATAGCACTATCCCAGATAGGAGACATTAGTCCTTAGGAGTAGCAACACATCCAGATACATATCGACAATGGGAAGCTAAAACTAAGCATCATTATAGCAACTTTAAAGGAGGACGATTAAAAGTGCACCTTTTATAGTAATGATTTTATTATTAAAAAAAGTATTCTAGCTAAAGTCAAAGTAATCGATTTGATGTTTCAGATTTATCTGGAAAATCAAATCGTCATCAAACTAATAATACATGATGGGCCATAAGTCGGTTCTGGTCCGAGACCAATCCCCGACGCTTGTACAAACGTCTACTTCACATCCCTAAGCTCATCATGTAGGCTACGATAACGTACACCGGTATTGTTGGGCCATACTTTTTTAAGGACGAAAGAGGGCAAGCGGAGGCGGTTAGGGTCAACAATTATTGCGATATGATCAGAGATTTATTGGTGCCTGCTTTGCGGGAATTTGAAAGCAATACCTTGAGAATGTAAGAATGTAAATGTGATGTAAGAATGTTGCAATAAGATGGGGCCACATATCATACGGGTAGGCCACATGTCCTTAGCCCTGCTGAAAAATGTTTTTTGCAGAAAACTCATTTCCAAAAGGTCACCACGCAGCCCAGATCTTTCTTCATGTGATTATTTTCTATGGGATTACCTCAAATCGGTGGTCTACGCGAATAATCCGACCAATTTGGGGCAGCTGAAAAGGAACATTATTCGGGAAATTAACAATATGCCGAGAATAACGTTTCGAACAATTTGCCAAAATCTACGACTTCGGTTTCGAGAGTATCAAACAGCTGAGGGACGTCATTTACACAATCTTATTTTTAAGTCTGAAAAATTCCAGTTTTTCTATTTTGCAAAAATACAAATTAAAATGTGTTTCTGTTTCTTTTTTTTTATATTTAATATTCAAATCACCAACACCCTTATGGCCCATACTGTATAATCGAAAAAATTAAGAGCCAGACTTAATGACACATGAACTCTATAGGTTCATAATATATAATTTAGATTTAAAGAATAATAATATACTTACGAGTAATTCAATATCAATCAAAATGTTGTTAACTTTTTTCCTTGTCCATCCTCGATACGAATAGGAGCTGTATGACAATGGTGGTAATTCTGCTGTAACACAACTTAACTAAATTTAGGCTCTATCTTTTTCTAATGTCAAACACCAAAACGAGATAGCAATTGATTGGCGCTATCAATTTTGTTTAGACACGTCAAAATTAAGTTCTACATACAAATTCAGACGTGACCTCGAAATATGCCGATTAAAGATACGTAGAAATGCATTAAACCCATCACCTGATGGGAAGCAGTTTCATTTGCGGTATATGTAATTTAAAAACTACCTACACTTTCTTAAATTTAATCACATAATTAAAGAATTTGTATTTATTGATACAAAAAATTGTTTCTGTTGCAGATATTGCAGCGGTCTGTTGCGTGATATGCTACCACAATGGGAGTTCTGGGCATTCAACCAGACTGGACAGAAACCAGGATTTAGTCAGAAACTGAAACAGCTCATGGTGACCTACAAGGTACCTACGACAATCTCTTTTTCTCTTAGTTCGCCGTTTTTGTTTATAGATGTCGTTAAGTGTAAAGCGTAAGTTAACATTCAATTCATTTTTGGGAGTTGAAACGATTTGTGTTTATTTTTTTTTTAATATATTTTTATATTCCTTATTTTTTTAAAAAGAATATAATTTAGCGTTAATGAGTTAAATATGTACAATGTACCACACAGGTACAAAGTTTAATACAGGTTGACCGAGAACATTTTATTTTACAGATATTTGGCTTCCCCTTAAACATGCCGTATGTGAACACAAAAACCGTCACGTCGACGGTAAAGGCTACCGGTGTCCACGCGACGGATGATCCCAACGTGGAGTTTGGATTGGGGCTTGAAGTCTTCTCGTACCCTAACAACGTAATAAGTGTTTGGGTGTTTCTAGCTAGTATTTCAAGAATTTAAAGCAGTCACCCTACTGTGAAGGATTTATTCAAGGTATTTGTAATTTGAAGAAAAGCGTATTTTTTTCTTTGGATGTGGCGCTTCGTTGTCTGTAATAACTAAGCGAACTGTGTACGGTGTTTCTTTAGTACGTTTAAATGGTAATGAGTTTTCTATAGTGGAATTAATAACCTACGAGGAAGGAACCCACGAGAGACAGATTACGAGAATTATGGCAGAAGTGGGACATGGGTAACCCTACCGGTAAGGCTGGGTGTAGACGAGACCCGTTATAAGTAAAACTCCAAAACCTCTTCTCAATGAAGTTTGTGATAATTAAGACAAAAATGCAGAGCTTGAAAGCGTTTCTAGAGAGCTTCTGTGTCAGCTTGGACTGTTATTGTACATAAGTCCAATGGCCTGCATTGGTTTCAATCTCTAGGACAATGAATTCTGGTCAAGTTCTCCAGAAGCACTTGACTCGAATCATCATATAGCGACATTCTTAATAAAACATTGTTCGAATCCAACTGTGCGTTTTATTTATACACCTTACTTTTATGTCCCTATCCATAAGGAACATAGGATAAAAGAGTAAGGTAATTGGTAGACCACAGCACGCAGACTGCGGGCATTGTAGAGCGGAGAGAGACCCTCACCCACTAAAATCACTCAACGTTCTCCCACATGCCCCACCATGTTTCTCGTCTAACGAATATATTTGTTTAATATAGGTAGGACACCAAACAGGGCGAGCCGGCCGTTGTTCAGCTCCCCTAGTCGAGTTTCTACAATCGTTAACGATATTAGGAACGAAAAAAGCAATGTATCGGAATGATATTTCTAATCTCCAAGTCACCGATGATTTATCGATTACAAATTACATTCAAATACACTTTATCTATTCTATTAGCGTTAACGATTGTAGAAAGTCAATTTGGCTTGGGAGCAGGCCTCTTCTGGCCGCTTTCTCAGGCGATCCGACAGATCTTTTCTGCTCTCCAGTCTGCAGATCTCGGGCCGCCCCTTGTATCGTTTGGATCACGTTTTGGTTCTGGATAGGCCGAACACTGCAGAAACCGGCTAGGTGGTGTAGAAGACAAACACTATAAAATGATTCTTATTGATTGTTTACAAGAAAAAATCACCGGTAGAGATAATCCGCGAGATGACAGTATATTTAAAAATTTTAATAATATTCGTAAATGGATAAAAAGCCTAAACAACACAAATATGGAAAAAAAATATTTCATTTTTTTCTTGTTAAAATTAAGACTATCACGTGATAGGAACCGCCAATCAGAAAACGCAATGTCACCGTTCATAAACATTACACAGCGTTGTTAGGTTATATTTATTGTCGCTCTGCCACTCTAGCTTGGTATTTTTTTATTGCCACACCACGTGGAACCGATAACCAGATAAGTCTTCCATTGTTAGACCGACGATCAAATGAGAGACACAAATATACGTTTGAGGGAAAAACGCAAAAACTGCCGTGTCGTAGTACAGGAGAGATCTTCACGCAACGGTGCACGTTTTCAGGCTGACAGTGGTGGAAGTGATCATAGTTATACATACATTGAGGTTAACACACGCACGAAACTGAAACCATCAAAAAGAGCGATACAAAATTTATTTCCAAAACTCATCCTTCGGAATTAAAACGAAAAAAAGAAACCGAGTTAAATTAGAAAAAATATATACATATATAGGTCGTATGTCTTTTTCGTTTTAATGCTAACAAAATAAAATTATCATTTATTCCATTGTAGTATAAAAATATACATAAAAATAGAAAATAAGGGGAGATGTTGAGTTGTCCAAGCGTCGCCGAGGGTGAGAAGCCCACGGCTGCGTTCGCGCCGCGTGCCGTGCGCGTCTATTCAGTTCGGGGCTGACTTAAACCTAGGTTTGCGAGTGGGAGAGGTTTGCGAGTGGGAGGGGTCTAGCTGCCGGGGTCGTCCGGTTTGTTCTGTTTGGAGCGGCGTAGCTGTTGGATGTAGTGCCGCTGGATGGGCTTGTGCAGTGCTAGCTGCGCAAGCGCGTCGTCGATGGAGAACCACTGCCGCTTGCGGCCCATGAGTCGCGAGTCCTCCCACTCGGCCAGCTCTTGGGTCACCGTCATCACATACACTTCTGTTCGGTGTTTGTGCTCTCGGTTCTGCCAATAATGAGAAACAGCTTCTTATACCAACGACATAATAAAGACGGCATATTACGTTTGTTTGTTACCGACATCTAGAAAAATTAACAACAATACTTAATTATTAACATCGATCATTGGATTCCACCGCTGGACACAGGTTCCCTCTAAAAATGTGGTATAGCCATACCCTCACACTTGGCACGCATATTAGAGACCTCATTTGATGTTCAATTTCAGGATAATGCCGCCTGTTTCTCTGGTAATAGCCCTGAGACGGTTCTCGAGGCAACCACAAAGAGATGGAATGGCACTATCATTATGCCAGTAACCACAAAGAAAGTATTTTATTTATTTTAATTTGAAGTGTCACAGTTTTCACAGTCAAATTTCAACTTGTTTGAAAAAGGAACTAAAAAATACAGATAATATATTAGTAGGACAGTTATTTGGTTTGGGTTTGGTTAGATGTGCTTTCAATGCCTGTTGTTCTGTAACAAAAGTTTTGTTCTGGAAACTTTTTTCTTTATGCTCTGGAAACTTTTCGCGGATTTAATAAAATATTTATGCCTATCTTTGATACGTCAACGTTGGTGGTTAGATTAGTCAAATTGTAGTCTCCATCTTGGCGAATACGAATATTAATTTGAGAAAGTATAAACGGTGTCTATGAAACGTGATTTAAATAAAATATCTATAACTGCAATTTTACGTAATAGATGTGGTTTCGCTTTTACATTTGGCTTTTTAGTCAGAATCATGACGATTGATTTATGCTGTGCAAACTGCGCAGCACTTTGTTAATACAAACTGTGTATAATGCGGGTTCTATACCAGAGGAATAAAGAATTCTCTTAAATATAGAAATATATCGAGTTATAACGCGTGTCAACACTAAGCACTACAGGGCCTACTATCTGAAAGGATCACTTAGTACGCGCTGAGACTTGTAATTGACAACATCTGTGCTATAATCCGTTAAAATGTCATATTGTGCTATTTCCAATCACGAAAATAAACCTGAAGTAAACCTAAAAGGGAACATTTTATAACGCACGTAATTATTTATTTACAATAAAATCGATTAAAAAAAAATAAGAGCGCATGTAATCATCGCGGTCAATTAGTTACGTTCCGTCGGCACTAGGGCTTCCAATACCAGGATCCCGAACATTTTTCGTTTTTCTTTCAATATCGGCATTGAAATGTTTAGTATCGGGATCCCGGTATTGGTTTGGATTTTATTTTTAACATACAGTCATCGCCGCACAACTCGTTAAAATTAAAAATTTCACCGTCATCACTTGGATAGTTGGCGATCTACCGCTGTGCGTTTCTCGCAATTCCTTTCCATGCACCACCACCCTGTGGAATAGGCTCCCTGCGGCGGTTTTATCAAGCGGATACGATTTGGGGACCTTCAAAAAACGAGCTTACACTTTAAGGCCGGTAACGCACCTGCGATCCCTCTGGTGTTGCGGGTGTCTAGGGGCCGCGGTAATCAGTTACCATTAGGTGACGCGCTTGCCCCTCTTATATAAAAAAGCACACCTTGACTAAACTAAAAAACGCTATCTAAACTCCAATTTTCCTCTAGCAATGATATTGACTCTATTGTAAGAGTTGAAGTATGTGTTTATGATAGTACTGAAGGCAGCCGATAAATTTGTCGAAATAGCTTAAAATTATCTATTGTGCATTCCACTTACAAGCATAGGGCAGAGAGAGCGTTTTCCTCGGTTACATATTTATGCAACCGATTAAGAAGCTCGCTCTTCGATACAGCTTTTAATGTTTTTTTTTCACCATATTTAAGGTAGTACTCGACTACAATCCCACCTGATGGTAAGTGACAATGTAACCTACGGTGGTAAAACATGGTAGGTTAATAAAAACCTATTCAGTCTTGTATTAAAGACACCTACATCATAATCGGACGGAAATACTGACGCAGGAAAACTATTTCAGTCTTTGGCTGCACGTATTATGAACGTAGAAGCAAATCGATTCGTACGGGTGTCAGGGATCATTGCGAGGTAGGGCTGTAGCCCGCCGTGCGCCTACTAGTCTGATGATGAAAGGGAATGGAGAAAATAAATTGTATGATTCCTGCGCACACTCCAAATGCATCCAAATACTTAAGGCTCAAGGCTTTGTAGATTGGTCTTAACCAGGAAAGAGTCACCGATAAGCCTCTTTGTACGCCTCTCCATACAGTTCAGTACTGATAAGTCACGTTTCCCAGCTCCAACCCATATGAGGCAGCAGTACTCCACACATGACCGGATTTGCGCTTTATAGAGCATAAGCAGCTGACCCGGTGTGAAATACTTTGACTTTAGCTAGGACTCCCAGCTTTTTAGCAGCTAATTTGGTCCTGGACTCAATGAACCATCCAAAGTTGAGGTCAAATTTCTATCCCTAGTAACTGAAGTCGACTGCTAAGGAACGCGTAAGATTAAACTGAATATTTTTAGTATTCGTTATCAGAATGTTTGTTAGTTTTTATTTTTTAAATTTTGTTATAGTTAGCATATACAACACGATTAATCATAGAGACTGATTGCTGTGCTGATGGACTACTAATTTTAAAAGTGATAAGTTGTTAATATTAATACCTTAAAGTGTTTGTTATTCTCTAAAAATATTACAAAATTATCTAATAATCGATTAAGCTGGTCGACGTGAACTCACGACTCTGTTATCACGGCATAACTCCGTCCGGATGTTTACAGACGCAGTTACCCCGTTGAAAGACTAATAATTAAGAACATTGTGTTTATCACGACATATCTATATTATTATAAAATTGTTAAATGTCAAATTTTCAACAGTCAAAGATACTTAAAAACAAATTACTCAGATCGACTAATTAAGGGCTTCTGAAACCAAATCCGTCGATGTTTGTTTGGGCTTCATACAAAAACCAGCGGGTAGATTTTGGTCAAGCTATTACAGTCTTAAAGGTACTATTCCGACTTAAATACACATGTGACATGTCTCACTAAAATTAGTGCAGCAAAACTGAAGATACAGCTTGATCCCTGTTTTAGTAGCCGCCATTAGGGCACGAGAGCTCAAGTAAAAGTGGTCCAAATGTTTTCTTATATAAATCTATGATTTTTTCGGGATTTTTCATGTAGCAGAAAATCGACATTAATGCGGGCGGAGCCGCGGGCAAAAGCTAGTAATACATAATAATTCTAAAATTGTTTAATATCGAATTTTTTAGAACAAAGAACCACTTTTACTTGAGCTCTTTTTACCTTAACGGCGGCTACTAAAACAGAGATCAGGATGTATCTTCATTTCTATTTGACCGACTATAATGAAACATTCCGCAGTATTTAATTTGGAATAGTACCTTTAAGACTGTAACAATTTGACCAAAATCTACCTGCTATTTTTGCGTGAAGCTTGAGCAACTACCTCTCGTATTTTAACGGCCGCTACTAAAACGGATTAAGCTGTATCTTCAATCGTACTGGACCGATTTTGATGAAACATGCCACAGTATTTAAGTTAGAATAGTATCTTTAACGCTGTAATAGCTTGACCAAAACTTACTCACTGGTTTTGCGTGAAGCTCGAACAAATAAGAAACAAACATCGACGGATCTGGTTTCAGAAACCCTTAATTAGTCGATTTGAGTAATTTGTTTTTAAGTATCTTTTATTTTTCAAAATATGCCATTTAACAATTTTATAATAGTATATAGGTAAATAATTAATTGACGTATCTCGAGCGACTTGACATTGAGTTGTTGAAAATGTCTCTTAACCTTTGCCTTTCATGCGTCCTTTATGTATTTCCGTTGTAGTGTGTAACAAAACATGTTTATAGACCGATTTCCTTGAAATCATTTCAGGAAAACACACTTGAACGAGCTTTAATGTTTGCAATGATAGTGAAACAATAATATGTTGTTTACAACACACAACAATTACAGTTTCACTAACAACAGTGCCGTTGTTTTGTTTCTAGTAATCACTTTTGGCAAAATTACATTGTGTATACAATTCGTAAGACGAATGCTATGGATAAACAGGGCTTTACCTTTGTAAAGCCCCTTCATCCATAATACCTCACCAAAGATATTGTGGCGATGCGGACGTAAATCAACTGTATTTTACATCACTGAAAAAACCTATATACTATTATAAAATTGTTAAATGTCAAATTTTGCAAATCAAATATATAAAAATATAACTACTCAGATCGAATAGTTAAGGGCTTCTGAAAGCAAATCTGTCGATGTTTGTTTATTTGTTCGGGCTTCGGGTAATTAGCAAAGAAATACTATGGCAATTAAAAATAAACACACGAGCTAAGCCGCAAGGAACAGCTAGTATATAATAAGAATAAAATGATTAACGAGAAAATTAAAATAATGTCATGTAAAGCGCGGGGTGCCTTGTACTACTATTATTAAGAATTATATACTAATATTAAGAATTAATTTTACTTTTTGTTCGATTAATTATAAAGAGAGTTTTTTAGTTTTATAAAATATTATTCATTTTTTAGTCTTAATTGTATTGTCATCAGTTAATAAGAGTGAAAAATTTCAAATTATTCGGACGTCTGAAAGCGAGTGTACATTGTATTGAAACATTCCATTACATACATACAAGTCAAAGCATTTAAAAATGGCCACCATCGCCAAATCGTATTGAAAACTAGGTCGTCTTTCAGCGCGTACAAACTTTAGTTATCATTGTACGTAGCACGTTTCGCAAAAATTTGTTCGTTTGGAGCCGGCAGTACTAATTCAGCCCCCCTAGCCAAGCAGACTTACAATAGTTAACGTTAATAGATTCGAAACAAAATATGTATTGGAATAACATTTCTAATCGATAAGTGACTTATCGATGTATTTGGCCGTTGAGCGATACTTTGCGCGCGACCCTACTGTGGTGTCGCTGGACGGCAGTGTTATTCGCGAGCGCCAACTCTATTCAAAACATGATTGTATCCATCCATGACTTAAAGGTGGGTTCCACTGAAGTCGTGTACTGTACTTATGTGTGCGCTCACAGTATGCAGGCCACATAGTGTACTGATTTACCGCCTAAATGTACTGTATTCCTCCATCTTAAAAATAAAGTGCATTGAACTGAACTAAACATATCGAAGGGATTGATATGATGTTGAAAGGACAATCAAGGGAGTTGGTGGTACGCCTGCGTGATTATTTTAAAAGGGAATATCAAAATGGTGGACCCCTTTTGCCATTGTAAACTGTGTGTGAGCGTGTTGAGAAAACACTAGGTATCAGTGTTGGTTCTGTGACAAATATAACTAAAGAAGTCTATGGAAAAAGCGGTTCCGAAAGAAATATGCCCTCAACGCCAAAAAAGGAGACCTTTCATAATAACTAATGTGGGCGAATTTGATGCTGACGCAAAACGACGCTACATATATGACTATTATCTGAGAAATGAATTTCCAACATTAAGGAAGTTAACAATTTCGCTTCGCGACTGTGGCTTGTTCCGTGGGCAGAAGTCTTAGCTGGCAAAAGTATTGAAGGAAACGGGATTCGCATTTAAAAAAGCGGACAAAAGACAAGTATTGACGGAACACACAGACATTGCTCTAGCTCGGTGTAACTTTTTGAGGGAAGTTAAGCGAATTGAGGACTGGGGAAACGTGGTATTTAGAGATGAAACGCGGCTTAATGTCAACCACACTTTATCAAGGGGCTGGACGTATGACACTGCAGCGTCGACCTCGAAAGTGCCTATAGGAAAAGGAGAAAGACTGATTATTTGTCACGCGGGAACTATGAAAGGATTTATCCGGCTATGTAGAATATATGAGTTGTCAGATAAGGTTCTTAAAAAAAAGTTAGAGAAAAATCGCGCTACGTCGGGAAGAGACTGACTTCTTTGAAAAATATTTTAAATGAACTTGAAAACCAAAAATTAATAATTTCCATAAATGTAGGTTTACTGAGTAAAGTTGGAGTGACTAGCAGAGAATTAGTAAAAATACAGCTATTGCAACATACCAAAAAAATCTCCTTAATTAAAAAAATATTCTGAACTCAGAACTTTTGCCCTTACTTTAAATTTTTATTCCGCAAAAAGCATACCAATATGTAAGAAAAGCTTTCCAAACCTGTCTTCCGTCAGTAAAAACATTTTTATTGTATGTTTCCTGGTTACATTATAATAACGAAATAAATGTTTATAACATCTATCGTAATTTAATTTTAAATATCCTATTATTCAATAAAACTGTAATTACAACAGAGTGAAAAACATATATTACAAATAATTAATATCGATAAAAATAGTTTAAAACTTGCACTATAAATTGACTCCCATCCCTAATGAGTAAATTGGTAGTGAATTTGGCTAAGCCAGTCAAAATGTAGCGCGCCCTTCAATTCGGTGCAACAAATCAAACATGAGGTGTCTAGTGGCAATGTGGTCGGTGTCTGTGGTATAAATCATCTATGGTACTTGGAAATGATAAACATCGTCTCATTCGACACCAAGCATCACTTTGTACAGCATGATTTCTATGATTCTTCTGTCGGGTATCCCACAGACATGGTTTAGATTAGAATAATACCAAAAACTCGAGCGCCTATTCATACGTGCGTTTCCGGTAAGCTCATGTTGCACACTGAACAAATAGTAATGTGGCCACACATGCATTAATTACGGCGGTAATGTTTGATATGCGAAAAAAGATCGCCATCGGAGCCTACCGCCTACCGCCATTTGCCATATTGATTGGCATTGTAAAATTGTGGCCATAATTACACCTAGCTGTTGGCCATAAATATTGCAATATCACGGTAATGTGGCCTCGCAGCATAAGATGCCTGGCTGCATATAAAAAAAATAGTTTAAAAAAACTAAAACAACACGCTTTATAAGAAAACCGAACTAAAAAATAAAAAATAATTTTAGAATCAAAAGCGTGGGGTGCTTTTTATGAATTTTACGTTTTCTTCTTGGAGACTTTACTTTTGGCAATATCTGTTTATTATCAAATATATTAATTGATATAGCGCACCCCACGCTTGTGATTATAAAATTAATTTTTATTTTTTAGTTCGATTTTCTTATAAAGCGTGTTGTTTTAGTTTTTTAAACTATTATTTATATTTCATTTTATAGTTTAGAGTTTTTTTTTAAATATACTGATGATCCTGGCCGGGATCTTTGAAAAAAGTTATGAAAATATTGTATTGTCATCAGTCCTTTAGAAGTATGCAAAGTTTCAAGTCGATCCGATGGTTTTAAATGGGTGAAAATCGTGTCCAAAGATTCCATTAATATAAAGCGTGTAAAATTTTAAGATTTCTGAGATTTAAAGTGTAGTTAGTCATCGATATTATTCATGTGATTTAAAAGAATGGTAAAGTGTATAAGAGTTATGGAGCTTATTCTGAAAAAAAAAAATCAATACTTGCAATTACGCATAAATTTTACATTTTTTGCGAATTTATTTTGTCATGATTCCTGTACTATGCAGTAGTGTCGTATACTGATGGAATTTCACTTTAACGCAAGCGAAGTACATAACAACACTAGTGAGGAGCTGGTGAATAAAAGCGGACTTGTCCGAACAATTATAATTTATTTTTATAATATTTTCCACTTTCAAAGTACACAGCTATGTGGTCCTGAATTATTGTTATATATAATCGGACTAATCACTTATATGTTTACCTTTTCCGTAAAAAAATATTGATTGGACAAGTTCGTTTTTGTTCGCCAGCTCTTCAATTTGGATTGCCTATCAACATTCTTTAACGCGTAGCAACAACTATGTAAGTTTGAAGACGGAACGATATTTTTTGGCTAAGTGGGTAAACGTCTCAGATCACACTGGGTTATTTTGGCTCGTTTCCTAATGGTCCATTGTGTAATATTTACTGTTTATAAACAGCACTGTTATTTATTTTACATAATCAAATAAAATTTTGTGCTAACGTCTGATTTCTAGTGTTTGATCGAAGCATCCATTGACTTACCCCACTGGAGTTGACAACTCGATAAAGGTGAACGATGAAGATACAGATATCAAATTTTTATTTTTGTTCTAATTATAAAAAATATCGAAGAAGATTGTTCTTACGACCTTCAGAACAATGATGTCACTGATCTATGGGAAAATATAAACAATGATTCACTACTCCACAGATAAATATGTAAATCAAATATTGTTTCGACTGCATATACTGTACTATTTACGTATGTACTACTAGCTTTTGTCCGCGGCCCCGTCCGCGTGAATGTCGATTTTCCGCTACATGGGAAATTTCGACACAATCATAGATTTATATAAAAAGCCTTAGAACCACTTTCACTTGACCTCACGTATCTTAACGGCGGCTACTANTCCCACTGGAGTTGACAACTCGATAAAGGTGAACGATGAAGATACAGATATCAAATTTTTATTTTTGTTCTAATTATAAAAAATAACGAAGAAAATTGTTCTTACGACCTTCAGAACAATGATGTCACTGATCTATGGGAAAATATAAACAATGATTTACTACTCCACAGATAAATATGTAAATCAAATATGGTTTCGACTGCATATACTGTACTATTTACGTATGTACTACTAGCTTTTGTCCGCGGCCCCGTCCGCGTGAATGTCGATTTTCCGCTACATGGGAAATTTCGACAAAATCATAGATTTATATAAAAAGCCTTAGAACCACTTTCACTTGACCTCACGTATCTTAACGGCGGCTACTAAAAGAGGGATCAAGCTGTATCTTCAATTCTACTGGACAGATTTTGAGGAAACGTGCCGCAGTATTTAACTTGGAATAGTACCTTTAAGACTGTAATAGTTTAAACAAAATCTACCAGCTGGTTTTTGCATGAAGCTCGAACAAACAAACATCGACGGATTTCAATTCTGACGCCCTTTATTAGTCCATTTGAGTAGTTTTGTTTTCAAATATTTTTTATTTTTGAAAATTTGACATTTAACAATTTTATAATATCATAGTATAGATTAGATGTGCCATGTATACATGTCCCCCTACAATGTACGAATGATGTATACGTGGTGTGGTGTAGGTATATATAATAACGTCTTACACAAAATAAATAGATAATAGTATGTACACTATTTAATTCTCTGTTGTTTATTTAAGATGAAGAGATAAGGGCAGTGAGAGAAAAGCTAACTTATAGGAAACCGACATGGAGTTTTAACCTAAATATTATATCGGACCATTTCTAAGCGACAACACATTAATTTAGGCTGAAGCAGGCAGCGCCTTAAATGATGGAGGTATGCACGTTACCC
>WUAW01001561.1:10695-21393 GCA_017165845.1 Thaumetopoea pityocampa | reverse complement strand
CGGAAACACGGAACACCCAGACTCAAAACAACAATTTGTGGAGTACACAAAGTTGTTGTCCCGTGTGGGGATCGAACCCACAACACTCGATGGCGCAGTGGACGCTTAAACTAATGCGCCATCCGTGCAGTCATATTGAGATGCTCACAGCGACACGAGGTCCAGACGTGGCAGTCCGTCGCAGGGTGTGCTTTGGATAAACGACTAGGGCCCGGTCCGTGAGTGCTGCGACCTACTTCACTACATAGTACCACGCAGCCTCAACAGATGGCGCACCTTTTTAATGACGATATTATAGAAGGTTGGACCACGCTAAAGAAATTTAATAGTGTTTAGCATACATACAACGTCTGGACCCTTAGTTCCCAAAGTGGTCCAGGTGGACCCCCAGGGGTTCACGAGAGACTCGACGGGGGTCTACGTTGGCGTACGCAAATTTCCATAGATCTAATCTTTACATTTTTTGTTGAGTTTTGGGAATATGGTAGAAATGTAGCTGCAGGGGATCCATAGAAACCAGCTAAATTTTGAAAGTGATCTATGAGAAAAAAAGTCTAGGAACCTCTGGTCTAGACTGTCGGGACGGTGGCAGGCTATCAGAATATTCCGCGGGAAGTATATACTTCTGTTAGATGGAATAAAATTAAAAGCTATTATAATTGGAGGCGCGCAGCGTAACCCCAGCGCATCGTAACCTCCTTATAATTAAAAAAATGTCTGATTTTCTATTTTAGACGTTTCAGGAGTTCTGCAATTAATGGGCGCAATTAAAAATGATGGCAGTTGCTGCGATAATAGTAACAATTAAGAGGCTCTCTCCTTGTAATATCAGTCAACTATGCAAATATCGGTTTAATCTATGCAAATTCTGAAAGGACCGCGCGACAGTGGGTAATGGCGGGTAATTTATATTTTCGGTATTTAACCTAACCCAATTTAACCGAATCTGTAATCTGTGTTTTCTTGGTAACAGTGAAAACGAAGTGGAATGCACAATAACGTATAGAATTTCTATATTGCATAAAATGAGATATAAATGGCAGCTAGGGATATGTATTTTAAAAGATTAGAAAATGTTTATATCAATGAACGCCCATATAATATTTACTCGTACACATACGTGTTCTTGCCCTTCAAACTAAAACTTCATGGGCAATGAGGGCCTAGATTTTATAATCTAGACCTGGGGTCGGCAACCTTTTTTGGGTGCGGGGCAAAGTCAATCAAAATGTGAGCATTAAAGAGATAGTTTCGTATTTTCCAAATCAATCAATCAATTTGATTTTTATATATCATACTTCATTTTCGGAACTAAAGCGGGTCACTTGAAATTATATAATGGGTTACTCGATGACCCGTGGCGTGGGTTATACTCTCTATCTAGACCCTCATTTCTGCCTACAAGATACGAGCATAAATTGCAATAAAAAAATTACCAATATATTTACCAACCAAAATTATTCAAGTCTGTATTTGTGAACACAAACACATTAGTTATATATAGTGATGTTTAAAACTTTTTTACATCACAAACGCCCATTTAAAACGACTTCACACTATCAATAAAAGTTTTGAATAGTTTTGGTCGGTCAGTATATTGGTAACTTTAGTTTGTATTGTAAATTAAGCCGTGTGCTTGTATCTTGTGTGGATATAGAACGTCTTGTTTGTGGTATTGTATCTGATAGGTGAGATTTTACTCCACCAGTTCTTCGGTCCGATGGGTCTAGGAGGGTTGTCGACGTTGAGTCTTCCAGTCCAAACGAGAAACTTTCCTTTTCGTGAATCCCCGACCTTAGCGAGTGATCCAGAGGTTTCTCATAAAATCTTTAAGCCATTTTAGATGAATGTGGTGAAGTTGGAGACGTTACTTGCCTCTATACCTGTGACAGCGTCAGGCGGCGATGACATGGCGAACTGAACTGTACTTAATGAAATAAAATTGAAGCGCGAGCCGCGAGGTTCCTCCGGCAACGTATTTTAGTGTAGGGAATACTTTATTCATGTTTATTCATGTTTAATATCGATATTCGATTTACGGGTAATAACGTGATATTTAAATTAAATTAAATTTTACTACTAAATCAACCGCAGTCTCACCCGAAATAATTACGTAATAATTTATGTATGTATTAACCTGAGGTATTAACATCAACCCACCTCCTGACCTGGGTCTCCTCTGACAATGAGAGGTAAGGTCATAGTCCACCAAGCTGCCCATTAATGATGCATTTCTACTCAGACACGTTTGCATAATTCCAACTTTGATTCTTGTTATTCCGTACGTGTAATTAGAACCTTTCACAAGTCTATAAGATATATCGATCTCAGGACTTGGGAAGTGCATATATATGGCATTTGGATGCATTTTATAATCCAGGTTTGAATGTATCACATTAAAATGTAATATTCAACCTCTTTGTATCCATAAATTACATTCAAACTTGTTGGCCACTTTAAAAAGTATGATAGAATAACAATGACGGCTGTCATACTTTTTAAAACTCTAATTACTGACGACGTTCCCTCAATTGGGATCGAAATGTTTGATTTTTTTCTTTAAATATTAATATATGTTTTTGTTACAGGTTCGCGCCCAACACCAAGATCCAGTGGGGCGCCGCATGCTGTCTCTCAGCACGCAGTGGGATCATCGCGCGTCATTTCGCACGCCCACCTTCATTATATATATATATAAATATTTTCTTATGTTTTAATTATAATTTTTTTTCAACATAATTAACTAGTAAAATAATTTATGATTAAGAGTTAAATGATTACTATACTGAATATAAATAATGATGAATCGAGATGATAGTTTTAAACAATATGAATCCGATCATTTAAGTAAATATATGATGGCGTCTGCGTCGGGTATGTGACCGGAGTGTCGCCAACATTGCTCCCCGGTATTGGCTCCATTACTAATAACACTGCTTCAGACACGTACTCGTATATTGTTTCAATCGCAAAGTTCAATTTTAATTATATTACACGCCCCACCACGACTCTGTCTCATATGAAGTTGATACAACTTCATAGCGTTCACTTTGTAGTACAATACTCAAATGACAGTCTTTTATATTCTAAATTAATCTCCACGACGATTTTTGTTACAATAATCAATTGACAATCTTTTGAATATTAAATTAATTATCCTCGACGACTTTGTGTTTTAATAATCAAATGACAGTTTCTTTTATTTTAAATTAATTAATCTCCACGACATATACATATTTTCAAAGGTAATTGGCCCTATGACTCCCATGACTATCATATTCACTTCGTGTTTGATGTCAGTATGGTGGGGTGCGAGCCATTAATTCTCCGGTTAAAGGTCACAACATTTGAATTGATGGCTTCAGTTCACGTTCTAACTGGTCAGAAACGTAGATTAAATATCGATTTCATTTGGCGTGTCCAATTTACAACCGCTCGTAAACAAATCTCACCATCGGAAACTCAGAAGATTACACCTGAAGCTGTTTTAAAGTGTTGTCAAATTAATTACTAATCACTATTTGCTTTCTTCACCATGATATTGGTGCAGATTCTGTTGTAACAGAACTTTAATAAATTTAGTCCCTTCCTATCTTTTTCTAATGTCAAACGTCAAAACGAGATAGCAAACATTTATAGCGAGTACCGACCGTTTCTGTCAAACTGTTCAAAAGAGTAGTAGAGACAAGTATGACGTTATATTTAACAATAACTCGAATTTGTATTTGTTTTTACATTTAGTATTAGATTTGTTAGCCGCGATCCTGTGTTCCGTGTGTTCTATTTATTTATTATTTATCGTACACAAACAGATAAGTACATATGTAAATAAAGAAAATATATGTACAAAGGAGAGCTTAACTGAAAAGTTAAGTTTTCCAGCAAACTTTAAAGTGTGAAAATATTTGAGATAAGAAGCAAAGGATCTAATACTAGGTACAAAAGCATGCATACACATACATATATACAAATACCGAATCACACTGAAATATATACATATGTGATTTTGAGAGAAAGTTCTGACTTTTCTTTGGTAATTTGAGGCGTTGTTGTATAAAATACGTTCGTTTTAGTTCTCCGAGTATCCGCTTGTAGCGCTGTACAGGTTCGTAACACAATATAATTTGACACGCCAATGCGAAATAAAAAAAAAGAAAACATTGTTCTGTATAGGCTTGTCCCTGTGATATTTTTATTAGGAAGGGAGGTCTCGGAGCTAGTCACGATTCACAATTAATGATTTACCGCTGCTATGTTGGGCTTTATCCTAGTCACTAATGTAACTTGTTGACCTTTAATACCCCCACGGAAAGAGATAAAATGATGATATCATTTATCATGCCGGCGCTTACACATATAATTAATTAAATAATGCTGCCCGCAGCTTCGTATACATGTTCTTTTAATCAACTCGGAAACCATCTTGGTGCTGTCTGCATAACAGCTCGTGTCATCGCAGTCAGAGAAACGGTATAGGAACGCTTGCGAGACAAACAAATTTAATTGCATAATTCTTACTCAAAATCTAAAAATCGGTCCAGTAGAATTGAAGGTACAGCTTGAACCCTGTTTTAGTAGCCGCTATTGGGGCACGTAAAAGTGGTTCATATATAAGTTTTTATATAAATCTATGATTATTTTGGGACTTCTCATGTAGCGGAAATCCGACATTCACGCGGGCGGAGCCGCGGGTAAAAGTTAGTAATGAGTAAATCTTTGCCAATGAACTCTGAAATCTAGTTCACATTGACGTTATTTATTTAAGACACACAGGAAACGTTCCCATCACTACAGCGTATTCTAACCATTTGCGCGTTGACTTTAATCTCGGCGAGTGAGAAATCTCATATTTCGTGACATAAATTCGCGCGCCTTTTTTAATTTCCACATGGCACATGACAAATTTTATCTATAATGAAAACTCACGGTTCTGCCTGCATGGATTTCCAGATATGGATCAGATGTATAGAATACACAAACTAGCTTTTATCCGCGGCTTCGCTTGCATTGATGTCGGACGACCATATAAAACTATTTTTTCCACCCCATGGGAACAGTATTTTTTTTTCAGAATAAAAGGACAAAATTTCATGATGATTGGTTAAGTGGTTAAGGTGTGAAAGGGTAACAAATAAACTCATATTCGCATTTATAATATTAGGATATTATCTGTATAAAAACTTGTTATGATAGAATGGTATATTTTGAAAATTTGCTAAGGAATATTATTTCTTTGCTTCTAAACTCAACGTTCTAAACTCAAGTGGCAGGCAGAGGCATACGAGGTTGATAAATACCAGGAAGGTGATTGGGGTGGATTGGTCACGTTATGCGCCGAGACAGAGAATACTTTGGCGGAAGATGCCTTGGTACTGTGTCCTGAAAGCGTGACTTCGAAGCGGCTCTGTGATACACTCACTACTGATGACGTTTAAAATCAGGCAGAGTCGAGCAAATTGAGTAGGTGCGTGGAACACAACAAGAAAACTGGGAATAATATCGCCAGAATGATTGAGATGGTGGTAGCTTAGATGGTAGTTTGTAAAAACCCTAACAACTTGGAAAATTTAACGGTAGTGGATTAGGGTGGCGGGGAAAGACCACGTGGTCGCTCACTCACTCGTTGATGTGACCCAGTGAAGACTCTCACTGGCCTGCTAATACCTGAAGTTACAAAGACCGCCGAGAACTTCGGCTGGAAACGATCTTCCGGAATGTATATACCGACTAAAAAGAAGAACAAGAAGATGTTTATTAGATACATTTTATGCAACTTATCAAGCCTTGAAAGACGTAGAAATTTTATTGAAGTAACAAATATTTTTTATCGGTGCGTCCTATATTCATAAAACCTGAATCTAAAATTATACTATCTAGTGTTGCTCTTGGTAAAAAAAACCGCATTAAGAGATAGTTTTAGGGAAACATATCTACTGTAGCGCTAATGAATAACTATCAGTAGCGAGTAGCTAGTTAGTGCATACCTATTATTTATTGACGATTTGTTTAATGTTGAGATGTGTTTTATTCTGTTTCATGAGAAAGAAAACGCAAGTTCTTAAGATGCTGCTGCCGATATTTTATATTTAGAGATGTGATTGAAAACTTTTCTAAGGCTAGTTACATACGCATGAATCATTAATTTTGAAATGTCAATGACATTAAACATTTTATCCAGTCCATGGAGATAACTAAAGGTTGAAAAGCTGAAATGGCAGTGAGCGGAGCTATAGCTCGCTGAAAGGATGAAAGCTTTTCCAACACTTTTGGGGCCCGAAAATGCTGGAATTACGATCCTGAATCCAAAACGTGGTGTAATTTTCGATTACATGAACCGAGGTAAGGCTCATAGCTGAATGGTATAGCGTTCATTACAGGAGTTGATCTAAGATGACATGACAACGATGATGATAGACATGAAGCCATCGCTCAACGCGTTCAAATTGACATTTCCATAAAAGAAATAATAAACATTACATTTTTACGAAATTCTAACATAATAAAATAACGCAAAGCCCTCACGCCCCGCGTTCAGAAATCCATTTTGACATCTTTATCCCCATTTTCCTATTTTACGTCTCGAAATAAGTCACCATAAAAATTTGAACTCTACGACCTCGGAGGGCTAAAACTGAATAGCCATTGTTTATGCCCCGAGCTCGTGGGGTGAACAAAAAAATAGTTGTCTATGGCAAAAGGAAGATGGCGCGCGTGCGATGCGAATAATCCACTAGTAATGTAAACAGTGTCTCCTTGCTTTGGATGGGGGAATATTTGGGGTGGCAACGTATTTATTAGAGTACCGGATTTTCCATAACACCATTTTTGTCAGTCTAAGTTAATTGTTATTTTTCTTATAGAAATATTTTTCTGTCTGTTTTCCTTTTCGACGGCCGAATTTCCTTCATTTCTTTCAATTTTTCAACATTGCCAGTGGTAAGTTTTTCAGCTCTCATTCTTGTGCAGGCACGTAGTCGCATCCCTTGGTGTGTAATGGACTGTGCTTAGATCGCAATCACGAGAGACTTTCCTTATGCTTGTCAGCCACGTCATACTAACGCCTTTTATCTATATAGTGTTATGTCGGCACTTAAACTACGTAATATTATTTAACTACCCCACTATCTTCATACTTATTATTTCTGACAAAAACAGCAAATCCAAATTCTATCTACATCATCTGGATACATGGTCTACTACTGTAAGCTTCAAACATCACTTTCTGCCTCTTTTTTGGATGAATGAACAAGCATGTAGCCTCCCTGATGCTATGTAGCTACTGCAGCTCATAAATATCTGCAAAACATTAGAATTCTTCCTTCCCCAGAGAACTATGTGCTTTCTCTGTGATTGCAATTTTCTGGCGTTCTAATAGCACGAACTCTACGAATGCTTACTACCAAGTAAACTGTACGGATTTTATCCCCTTTGTCTGTAAAAAAATCTGCTGTATAGAAGAACCGTATAGAATAGAGGTGCTTAAACTTTTTTATAATGTTTTTCGGTTGACCCCCCTGCTTAGCTAATACTGAATTATTACAAATTCATTACCTTCAAATCTATTTTGACAGCTGGTGTAGCTTCACTTTGAAAAATTTTAAATTTCTAACTGCAGTAAAGTCATCTTCGACCTTTGAAAGTTCACTTTGGGCATCAGTGGTAAAAAACATTGATGCTGCATAAAATAATGATAGTTACTTATCAATTTATACGTGTCCCAAAAATATATCAAGCTAACATGGTGCCTTCCGCTGACAGTAAGAAGAGCGAGTTTATTAAAAATTGGATTCGGTCGCTAGTGGCAGCGCGCGGCGGCGCCCGGAGTGGCATATTATTATTTTTGTAATATTACCCCGAGTGTTAGGGCGGGGAATGATCAGTTTGCTGCGGACTGCCGCGACTGATATCGTTTGAAACGGCTTGTTACTCATTGTTCTTATTGACTGCAGACTGACATTTTTCTCGAAGTTGGGCTTACCCAGCTGAACGACGTGTCCCAGGTATAAAATATTTTGTCACAATTTCCGGAATAGAGCCCTCTAGTACAATTGTGTGGAGCGAAACTAGACTATTTACCATAATTTTGGTCTTCCCCATATTCATTTTAGGTCCCACCTGTGGAGAAGCTCTATTTAGATCGTGAAATATTATGCTTAAGTTTCTTAGAGATTCTGTTATGACCACTATATCATCGGCAAATCAAATATAAGTGATCTACTCACTATTGACATTATTGTCTAATTCGTTCTAATCCGGATGCTCAAAGATTTCATTATATTGTTAACGAGAGATCTGTCGACAATGAACAGGAGACTACCTACAGATTGCTGATCGGTCTCTTGGGAGTAGAGCAAGTTATTAGAGTTAAGGTTTATCGTGTTTTGCCTCTTTAATATTTTAGCTCGAAAATCTTTCTTGTCAGTTCAAATGGTGCAAACCAAAGATACTGCTCTCTCCGAGAGGCGCAAATATTGTAGATTGCCGGGGCGTAATTTCTTTTAGTTTGACAGCAGAATCTCTTCTAGGTTTGTTAGAATCTCCTGCCTCACTACAATCACTACCAGAATTAGGAATAACGGTGCTGGCAAGGATTGGTGACCGTGGTTTGAGTGAGTCTCTTAAATGAGGATGTTATCATAATCTCTACGCTTAGCAAGCCGGTTAGAGATAGCAGGGCCGGTTGCGTGACGATACTGCTCGTCTCCAGACCGGCTTGATGCAGGGATGGTTATACTGTCATCAGTCAGTCGCCAGAACCTCGTCCGGTAGTCAGCAAGATGCACCAGGAGCAGGTGAGCTTGATATTTGGACTACCGATATGTATGTACATACACGGAAAAAAGCAATACTTTATACAAGAAAACAGGTTTTATTGAAATATTTAGTAAGTTTAAGAGAATATGTGTGTACCCAAGCAAAATTTATTTATTTAAATGTTCTTAGAACAATATCATAATTTACTTGAATAATTTGTTATAATCAAAACAAACCACTTTAAAATAAATAAAAAATAGAATACCTTAAAAACAGTTAAATCTCTTTTGGAACTAAACCACTTTACAACGAATAAAATTATATTGATTTAAAAACTAAATATTACTAGCTAAATATGTTTTGGAATTAGAATAGTAACTGTTCTCGGTAGAAGATAAAGTTTCTATGCTCAAGGCTCACTTGACTTACAAACAATGAGCATTTTAACTTCGTGAATAGATTTTTCTTTCAGCTAGAAAATATTTGTTTCATTATGTATGAGAGAACATATTTCTTGGCTAAATGTAATATATTTTCATACAAGAGAATATGTCTTGTTTATAGAAATAGTTTTTACTTGTGTATTAATTAATTAATAGTGTTATATTCCAAAATTATTATTATTATCACATAATTATTGTTTTTTTATTATCTATTTTTATTAGACATTTATTATTAAATAGCTTTTGCCCGCGGCTCCGCCCGTGTAAATGTCAGTTTTCCGCAACATGGAAAATCCCCACACAATCATAGTCGGAAACTATTAATTATTAGGTACTAACCTTATAAGAACTATAATGGTTTAATTATATAAGACTATAATGGTTTAATCAAAATCTATCCGTTGGTTTTTGCGTGAAGCCCGAACAAACAAACAAACATACAAACATCGACGGATTCGGTTTCAGAAGCCCTTAATTAGTCGATCTGAGTAGTTTGTTTTTAAATGTCTCTGATTTTTGAAAATTTGACATTTAACAATTTTATAATAGTAAAGTAGGGACATTTTAATAGGTCACATTTGACATCTGTCAGTTTATTATGTGCACAAAGGTTTATTAGTTAAAGTAAATCGTAAAATTGTCTTCATTTTCATTATTGAAATAAATATATTATTAATACCTGAAAAAAAGTCCAATTGTGCCGTCCTAGTATCGAAAAAAAAATTATATTGTGAAAAATTAATAATATTGTGCGGCCGCGTTTGCAAGGTTATTTTGTTAAAATGTCAAAATGTGTGTCAAAATGGTATCTGTACATCAATGATAGAATATTTTGATTTTCTGTTGAACGGATATTTTTTTAACTGTTCTTTGTTTAATTTCATCCGCTGATCTAAATAAAATTCCCTCCACCGTTCTCGTACGGCAGCGATTTTGTAAATTGGATTTGAACTTATTTAATCCCGTTTGCGAGGCCCTCCGGCCAAAGCGCGTCACTGTAAAATATTACTGACATTTTTCAGGGACTTAGCTCTTTGCCAACCCCTCTGCCATGAGGGATGGTAAGAACGACATTAAACAAAATTCTATTAACCTCATTCGAATTATTAACAGAAATCCACTTCTATTTCGAAGGTTTTAGGGACTTTTATTGTGTGCTGAAGTTGGAATTTGTAGTATAGTTTGGATTTATCGAGATAGTCATAATGAGATTTGTTTGTTTGTTCATATAAAACGGGGACTGTGAATTAATTGTGTTGGAAATGTTGATATATTTGCTCCTGATACCGTACTGATATTTGGGTGTTATTTAAATTAATGATTTTAATAATTAACGATATTAAAAGTGCGATTTATCTAAAGTAGTTTCTTGTGGCAACGACCATCATCATCAGTCCGAACATTGCTGGACATGACTCAAAAAGGAGAGATTTCTTCCTTTTCGTGGGAACGCAATGAGGCATTTTAACGCTTTTGAACCTTAAAATGGCGGCGTCGTGGT
>WUAW01001559.1:2556-13488 GCA_017165845.1 Thaumetopoea pityocampa | reverse complement strand
ATCATCCCAAATTACATCATCAGCGTCCCTACGAAGGCTGACTAAATTAATGTGCTTAAAACAACGCATACACAAAACCTTGGGGGAAGACTTGGGAGGTTTTAGAATATAAGAAAGGTAAATGAGATCATGATGAGAAAGCTTTTATTCTATATTTAGTTACTAACACGTTTTAAACAGCCCCAAAATGTTTTTTAACTTATTTGTGTATAACGGCAACCCTGTTATACACAAATATGGCTGCATTTGTAGCAATACATTGTATGAATATATCGCAGTACGTAATTTGTAAATGTAGCTGTTAGTTATAACTAATAGATATAAAAAAAATATTATAATAAACCAAGATATTCGATAAAAAAGGAAAATATGATGATTCTGCTAATTTACGCATAAAGAGTTCGCGGACATTCTTCTTGAACGAATGACGAGTAGCACATAACCTGATTATTTTTTATGTGCCTAAATAAAAAATGGTAGTTCCTTAAACCGGCAGAAATTTCACAAAATTTACTCTCTTTTATTGGAAGGGGCCTAGAACACTTTAAGAAGCCAAGTTAATAAATCGACGAGTCCAATTTGTAATTGTCGTTTATAGTTAGTTATACTTTGTGCACCTCTTTAACATTTACCTAGCGGTGCATCCGCTTTCTTTCATAATAATAAAATGAATTGGTAAAGAGAAATTTATGGTACGATTTTGAAAGTTCACATGAACACCGAACAGTGCTGCTGGCCGGGCGAACACACGATTACGATGAACATAATTAAATGTCGGCTGAAATGTACGTGTTGAGCCGTGCGGCGGACGTTTGCGGGGACCCCTTTATTTCAATTATTTACAGGTCGTTCAAATTAAAAGACGTAAAAAACGTCGTCAACAGCAAAACGATCTCGTTATAAATAATGGTCAATTAAATTTGGTAGCATTATTTACATTTCTGTCTCTTTGTACAGACGTGTTTGTTTGTACAGACGTATGGGGAATAGACGTAGTTTCTTTTAATGGAGTTTCATTAAAGATGATTAGCACAAAAAAAATGGAAATTAAAAGACATCACTCAAACAAAACACGTGCTTGCCGTTGAGAATAAATCGAAAGTGATGAGTCAACTGAATACGCAGAATCTTCAATTGAACAGTTAGATACAATATAAAAATACGCAGTTCTAAGTGTATTCTACATATTCAACTTAATATTGAATAGGTTTTTATTAAGCTAGTACATTATATAATACTACACTAGGTTACATCGCCACTTACTATCAGGCGGGACTACAGTCAAGTACTAGATTAAATATTGAATAAAACCTCTACTTTTAATTTAACTATACATACAGTTACACCCTTTTCCCGCTGGGGTAGGCAGAGATCACTTATTTCCACTTGCTACGATCCTGACATACATCTTTCGCTTCCTCTACTTTCATCAGTGCTTTCATACAAGCTCGTCTCGGTTACGGATACTCCCACCCAACCTGGCCTTTTATTCTTTTTTCTATAACTATATATATAATTCTATCTATAAATAAAATAAATAATAATAATAAAATGGTAGTAGTGTGTGTTTTGTTGTCGAATTTATACATATATTTTAAATATTTTTCTGTCTTTATGTTTGATATTTAACACGAAATAATTATGAAAATGTTATCGCTCACTCAAACTCACTCTTGAAGAAGCAGTCCTGTCTCCAAAAACAAGCTTAAACAGGCTGATAGTAGTTGTTATGATGAACTATTTTAAAAAGTTTATTATATTACTAGCTTCTTCCCGCGACTCCGCCCGCGTGAATATCAATTTTCCACTGCATGGGAAATCCCGAAACAATCATAGATTTATATATAGTCTCAGAACCACTTTTTCTTGAGCTCTCGTACCTTAATGGTGGCTACTAAAACTGGGATCAGGCTATATCTTTAATTCTACTGGACCGATTTTGATGAAACATGCCGCAGTATTTAAGACATAATAGTACCTTTGAAATTGTAATCGTTTGGGCAAAATTTACACGCTGGTTTTTGCTTAAAACTGAACAAACAATCTTCGATGGATTTGATTTCAGAAGCCTTAAATTAGTCGATTGAATAGATCTTTTTTTAATATCTTTGACTTACAAAATTTAATATTTAACAATTTTATAATAATACTAGCTTTTGCCCGCTGCTCCGCCCGCGTGAATTTCGATTTTTCCCTACATGGAAAATAACTTAATGGCGGCCTCTAAAACAGGGATCAATCTGTACTTCAATTCTACTGGTCCGATTTTGATGAAACATGCCCTATTATTTAAGTCGGAAAGTACCTTTAAGACTGTAAGAGTTTGGGCAAAATCTACCCGTTGGTTTTTGCGCGAAGCTAAACAAATAGACATCGATTTGATTTCAAAAGCTCTTAATTAGTCAATTAAATAGATCATTTTTTAATATTTTTTATTTACAAAATTTAACAATTTTATAATCGTATAGATAGAAAATGTCTCATCAAATAGTCATAAGGATCTCAGTATTTATGACCAATTTAGTATTACTGACCCATTAGAGGCCCGGGCACATCACAGACACCGTTTGAATATAAATTGTTAATAACGTTTTACTATCGGACGACCGCAGGTAACGTTACACAACCAATTTCATGACTCCCTAATTGGTACTGAATTTATTGATAGCATAATATCTAATTATTGCAGGAAACAAACATACAATGACAGCTTTTTCTTGTGTTTAATTTTTCTGCGCATAATGTATACCAGAGGTTCCCAGACTTTTTTATCAAAGACCACTTTCAAAATTTAGCTGGTTCCGGTGGATCCCTGCAGCTACATTTCTACCATATTCCCAAAACTCGACAAAAGATGTATAGATTAGATCTAACTATGGAAATTTGCGTACGCCAACGTAGACCCCCGTCGAGTCTCCCGTGGACCCCTGGGGGTCCACCTGGTCCACTTTGGGAACTAAGGATGTATACGATATAAACGCTACATAAACTTATGATTAAACACTCGTACTAGATGTAGACTCCAAAACTCACCATGTTGCAGTTATGGTAGATTTTAAAGCAAAGTTGGAAAAATAAAATGATGATGCACTGGTAGTGGAGAATTTTGTGTCGGGCAACACTGAAACGGGACGTAGTTTGCCCGACGGGATGCGAGTCCCCTGAGTAGGTGGATAACCTAAGTTAGATCGCAGGTGACCACAGCCGCTCAGTGAGGCGACTATCAGAAGACATACATCAGTGAACGTATCTTGGCTGATATGATGATGATAGTCAATATTACTTGAAATATATCGATATTAATGCGATTGCGCTTCATCTATTTACTGTTATAAAATTGTTAAATGTCAATTTTTTTTAAATCAAAGATATTTAAAAAAACTACTCAGATCGACTAATTAAGTGCTTCTGAAACTAAATCCATCAATGTTTGTTTGTTTGTTCCAGCTTCACGCAAAAATCAGCAGGTAGAGTTTGGTCAAACTATTGGAGTCTTAAATATCTCTTCCGACTAAAATACTACGGCAAATTTTATCAGAATCGGTCCAGTAGAATTGAATTTTTGTAAGTGCCGTTATGGTATTAGAGCTCAAGTAAAAGCGGTACCAAGGCTTTTTTTTATATAAATCTGCTCACTTTTACTGATTATTTCGGATTTTCCCATGTAGCCGCAAACCGACAATCACGTGGGAGGAGCCGCGAAAAAAGCTATAAAGTTACTATTAATGCGATTGCGCTTAATGCAATAAATAAAGTAAATTATTTTTCACTATTATTGTTATTATTGGCGATATAGTGTTGTCATGACACGGCTTACGATCGAACGGTCGTGGGTTCGATCCCGGTGACGTACCACTGAGTTATTATGTCTCATTCATGGACGGTCTACATTGTAGACACCAATGTACTTAAGAGAGAAGGAAAACTTCGTGAGGAAACCTGCATGCCCGCATGGGCGTGTGAAGTCTACCAACCTCCACTAGACCGGCGCAGTAGACCACTGCCAATTCCCTCCTGATCAGGGGAGGTCCGTGCCCCTGTAGTGAGGACGATATGGACTGGGGGTGATGATGATGATTGTTCACTGAAATGACCGTTCACTCCGGAGCGCATGTGTCAAAGTATTAATTTGAAAAATAAAAGCGATTTAATGGTCATTCAGACCTCAATAGGCGTACCGAAGTTATATGATGTCCGAGCCGTGCGACGGCGACGCCTCAGTTTGAAATACTACACGAGTATTAGTATATCTCTAAGGTAGCATTGAAATTTTTCAAATTAGATTTAGCTATACGTGATGGTAAATAAATATCTAATGATCGCGATGGGATCCATGATGACGGGATGGCCGGCTTCAATCAAAGGCCTCTAAATATTTACCTACTGGCTAGTATTTGCTATCGACTTTGCCCACGTGGAATACTTGACCGTCACGGAACGGTACATTTTTCCAAGATACAAAATAGTGTATGTTACACCCCCTTACTTATACATAAAACAATCAGGTCGAATTCATTGCTCAAACAAAAGGTCGACAAACAAACACACATTTTCACATATATAAAGACATACTGTTCTGCTCACAGAGCACTCTTTCATACATTAATTTTAATTAATACAACTAATAAAAAAAATGCTATAAATAAAAAAGGAAACTAAATCACAACGTGTCAAATAGGGCTTGTTGTTAGAACGTTTGTCGACTCGAAATTGTGCCGCGCGTGAACATTTATTCACGACTTGTGACATCGCTGTTACTTCTCGTAGCTCACGAAATAATTATTTTAATAAAGCAAAACTGAACAGAGTTCAGTGTGATCCTGATCTGGAGCAGCGGTCGCGATTTTCCATTTGTGCTCTCCATTCGGAGCCCAACAACGTATGCACGTTTATAGATCAAGGAGACAGATTAATGCACCGACGTACCAACCTCGCCAGATGCCGCCTCATAAAACCCGATCGTAATGTTTACGGGTAATAAGCACGTACATGACAACCGCAATGAATTGATATCTATGAAACGATCAGAAAAACTCAATTGCACAACGCGCCCGCTCTGATTTCCATCAGCCGATAGGTAATTCGATGCAGCGGCGTTTGTTCTGCGGTCGCGACAACAATGAGGTTAGTTTCCCGATGTCGTCTAAACAGCTGCCGATTTTGAAGCCGTGTTTATCGAGAGCTATCCGAAATATGACAAACGTGAAACGATACAAATGTGACACAGAAATGTTTAGTACTGTGTGAATTTAAAAGTTGAAATTGGATTTTTCCGTGTTCCGAACGGCTCGTGGAAATCTTTTCGACTTTATTGGGTAAAGTTGTGGGAAATGTTCGGAGGTGTAAAATGTGTTGTGGCGGCTTAGTGAGGTAGGCACAGTTTACAAGTCGACGTGCTAAATTGGATCCCTCGGGATTTACTGACGCCTCCGCTAATGCTTCGCGCGCTACAAACTTCAGCGTTCGTTCGCCGTTTGAAATATTCACCGTCTCCGTTGAATGCATTAGGTATATTTTATAAGACGCCTCGTGTCTGGTAGAAAAATATTTAGCATTTTCCAGAGGCATTCAATATTTCTGTAGCTAGCTTAATCTCTCGTTATCTGGCTGACATGGGTGGACAGATTACATTTAAACTTGACAGAATCGAGCCCTGATGTAACGCGATAACATCTGGGCAAGACGACAAGAAGATAGAGAGAGATGAGCTCACTGATTTCAGAGACAATTGGATATTCTTGGTCAGAGAAGAATTAAAGTAATTGGGCGGGGCCTTTACCCGGCAGTAAGACATGAAGCTTATGATATTAATACGCATGTATAATTTATTAGGTATTTTATATACGTTACATAACAAAATTCTTTCAAAAAATGTAAAAACAACGTTCCGCTGTCCAAGACGAGGTCCAGTGACCCACACCCTCAGCGACAATGTTGATCGAAGATCTTCGCCACCAGTTCGTCCACCGGCACCACATTGGCACAATCAGTGTAACAAGTAATATTCGTTGAATTGTTGCAGATAAAACCCTTTAAAATATAATTTAAAATACATAAGAAAAGTTTACATTAGCCTCAATTTTAACTTGTCTCTCTCTCGTTCTCTAGTCGAAAAGTATTTCCGTCATTATTAACACGTTCACTACCTGTCACTCGGATCCGATTGGGGAAGTTCCGTTGCAACGGTACCACCCACTCGGATCCGCGCGGAACGTCGTGCATTTTTTCTAAATTACAATATTTATTTGTACATATTTTACAATTAATTTATATGTATTTTACGAAAATTATCCCGTGGCGTCCTCGGTAAAACATGACCGGAATGGCAGTGAATGTGTTAAAAAAAATTACGTGTTACCTGATGGTAAACATTACAACTAAATTCCTGTGCTATTCGATATTAAGGGTTCTGTTACATCAGGGTCCTCAGGTACGCGGCCCAATAATTGGGCCCGCCTCCCGCAGGGCATCCATTTCAATCCGTAATGTGGGTCCGGGTTGATTTAATGACGCACACACTCTAGAAGATTTTTGTGCCATCTTTAAGAAACTGTGGGTAATCGGTGAATAGTTAACAACTTACAACATTGAACTACTACAATATACTGTTGAGGAGCTTGTTTTTCAGAAAATTGCCAAACAAAATACTTTTGATTAAATTAATGTTATTTGTGCAAATAGAGCCGTCATGTGATAAAAGTAGTAGTATTGCAAAAGTTATATAACTTTTACAATATTTTGTCTTAGAGCTAACAAACATAATGTTACCGAACCATGACTGGATAGTCTGCTGAAATATAGACGCTGTCACTCACCAGTGTCACTCTGTAGTCCACTCACAACCATATTTTTCACTTGAAAAAAAATGTAACCTAGAACAGATGTCACTTACTAGCAGATACATGGGTAGTCAAGGTCGGTAAAGTTATCAACTGTGATCGCATAACCAGACCCGATTTATACCTAATAAAAAGTCTTCAAATTCTGTGTATTCCACAGACTGTTTCCTTTATAAAAAGATATTTAGACTAACCTTAACCTTTCTAGACTAGATAGGTAGAAATACGAAAAAACTGTAGGTCTGGCAACATTTGTGGTCAGGTCAAATTTAAATGTAGCAAAATTACCAGCACGGGTAATACCCTAAAGCCTACCGCTGCTAAATTAAACGTACATATTTTTTAAAGGTGATGATCGTAACAAAGGCCGATATGATGACGACAAATATGAGTTAGTCCTTCGTTCGTTTAAATGCCACAGCTATGTAAACTTGGGTGTACAATAAAGGATAACAGAATGGGAATAAGTTTGGGAGTTATAGGTATCAATTCTGATCTAACACAAACTAAATTTCGTCACTCCTCTCTTTTTCTAATGCCAAACATCAAAACGAGACAGCAAACATAGCGAGTACCGACCTAAATTTCTGTCAAAAGGCACAACAAATGTTGCATATTTGCGTATCTTCAGCCGGCATGTTCCGAGGTCACGTCCAAATTTGTATGTAGAACCTAATTTTGACGTATAGTATAAACCAACGGGTAGCGTCGAAATTATTGCTATCTCGTTTTGGCATTGGGCATTAGAAAAAGACAGAAGAACTTAAATTTAACTATGTTACAGCAGAATTCCACAATAACTAAAGTTGTTGCACTAGTGAGTTGCAAATATTGCAGTGGACCTCACCGCAGCCGTTAGACCAGGGCGTAGGTGTGATCACCATGATCGGCCCAAATACTGTCTCACTGTAGGACAAGGGTTTCTTCTCAGAATGAAAGGGATGCGATACGTGCGATACGATAGGAAAATAACAAAACCTTCTTTTGTTTTTCTTTTTGTTGAAAGCATTCCAAAATCTGGGAATTAACATAACGACAATAAGCTATTCAGATGATTTAATTAAAAAACTCGCGATTCGTTTTATTATTCCGGCAACGTTTACCGTTAAAATTGGTCACAACGAAAGGTAAGTGCGTCAATTCGGTAACATTGTGAAAGTGCTTAGATTTTCAAACGGTTTACGCTGTCGAGTTCAAGTTGAAAGTCAGCGACACGGACCGCGGCTCTCGTGCGGGACTCGTCCGGACAATCGCAGGAGAAATATATTTTGTCACTAGCTTTTGATCGCGGCTCCGCCCATGTGAATCCCGAAACAATCATAGATTTATACAAAAAGCGTAAAAATCACTTTTACTTGAGCTCTCGTAAACATGTATTTAAGTCGGAATAATATCTTTAAAACTAATAATTTAACCAAAATCTACCCGCTGGTTTTTGCGTGAAGCTCGAATAAACAGACAAACATCGAACGATTCGGTTTCAGAAGCACTTAATTAGTCGATCTGAGAGATCGATTTTACACTAGTACCTAAAATATGTCCATAATGGTGTTAATTCCGATGTAACACAACTTAAACTAAATTTACGCTCTCCCTATCTTTCTCCAATGCCAAACACCAAAACGAGATAGCGAACATTTTTAGCGAGTACCAACCTAAATTTCTGTCAAAAGGTACAAAAAAAAGTTGCGTTTTTGCATATCTCTAATCGGCATGTTCCGAGATCACGTGTAAATTTGTATGCAGAACGTAATTTTGACGTGTCTAAAGAAAACTCACAGCGGCAAAATTGTTGCTATCCCGTTTTGGCGTTTGACGTTAGGAAAAGATAAGTAGAGCCTAAATTTAGTTGAGTTAAAAAACAGAATTACCACTGTGTGTGTGTGGCGAACTGGTACATGATTCGTGATTAGATGGTCCCATACCACTGGGTTATTTCAAACTCATTACGATCTACGTTGTAGACATTAATGCCCTCAGAAGAAAAACGTGTGTGTGTAAACTCAACCAATCCCCCCCCCCCCCCTGATGACGGCATGTCCGTGCCCGTGGACGAATATTGATGATAATGATGATATACGTGTAATGGCTTTGTCCACATATTTGTCATGGTCATACCGCTGACCAGTCACGAACCGTCCGAAAGGTCGAATGCTCAATGCAGACGTTTACTTTCCAAGCCTCTATTGCTACACAGTAGTAGATGTATGGCGTGTAACGTGAGCATGTGCGTGTGTGAGTGCGTGTGTGTGCATGCGTATGTGCATGCATGCGTGCGTGCGTGCAAATTCACGTTAAATCACGGCAACTACGTGAGTCGATTGTCCCCAAACAAATCGCCGACTCGTTGGATCGGCGATGTCCATGCGATCTTAACTCTGTGTCCGCATATTCCAACGAACCGAACACGAGGACACGGTGAAAAGAAAGAAAGAAAGAAAGAAAAAGTTTATTGNGTGCGTGCGTGCAAATTCACGTTAAATCACGGCAACTACGTGAGTCGATTGTCCCCAAACAAATCGCCGACACGTTGGATCGGCGATGTCCATGCGATCTTAACTCTGTGTCCGCATATTCCAACGAACCGAACACGAGGACACGGTGAAAAGAAAGAAAGAAAGAAAGAAAAAGTTTATTAGATACAACTAAAATAAAGATACAGAAAAAAGAGAAAATACGATGATCACTTTTGTATGTGTATGTGTGTGTAACACTTTTATGACAACAATTGACCTGCTGCCTGATACACCATCGGGTATGGATTTGTTCTGCGATAAGTTGCTGTTACACTACGATATTGACAGCGTCTTTTTTATAATATTATAGAATTGCATTTATCAATTTTTTGTCAAAGATATTTTAAAAAAACTACTCAGATCGACTAATTAATGGTTTCTGAAACCAAATCTGTCGACCTTTGTTTGTTCGAGCTTCACGCAAAAACCAGCGGGTAGATTTTAGTCAAACTATTACAGTCTTAAAGGTACTATTCCGACTTAAATATGGCGGTATGTTTCAGCAAAATCGGTCCATTAGAATTGAAGATATAGCTAGAGCCGTGTCTTAGTAGCCGCCGTAAGGTACGAGAGCTAAAGTAAAGTAGTTCTAAGACTTTTTTTTTCTATTCTTATTCGAAATGTGTGTAAAAGAACCAAATTTACAGTTTCAGTCGAACTAAAAGCAGCAATGCTTTTACGAAAACAGAGGAGGAATGTTCAAGTTCTTGACTCTTGGTTTGTTTCTCTCAAGTTTTCTCTGTAAAGTTTCTATCTTGAGCTCGACGAATTTTCGAATGTCAGTGACCTGTTCTTAACGTATTTAAGTTTTGAACTAATAGTTAAGCTTTAAAATTCATTTTGTATTTCAAACGCGTGTAGGTTCAAAAGAAAATTCTTTGGTAATCCGACACGCTCCTTAAACCCTCGGAGAGTGTAATGAGACCAGGAAATAAATTTAAAACATTAAATATATCGGAAACTGCGCGCAAATTCAATGAATTTCTTAAATATTTATGAGAGGACGTGATCCTATTATGAAAGCATTTATTCCGCAGCGGTCTGTGTAAGTAAAATTTGAACCTTGTTTGTATTACGAAAAAAGTTAACAATAGCACTGACGCCGTGTTAACAAAATTAGGTTAATTAATTATTATTATTTAATTTAGATGAAAATATTATTGTTAAACAAACAAGATGAGGTATTTATATATTTTTTTATATATTATAAGGGGGGGCAAACGTGCAAGCGGGTCACCTGATGGTAAGTGATCACCGCTGCCCATAGACACGCGCAACACCAGAGGGATCGCAGAGACGTTGCCCCGGCCTTTATGAAAAGTGTAAGCTCGTTTCTTGAAGGTCTGTAAGTCATATCCACTTGGAAATCTGCCGCTGGGAGCTCATTCCACAGGCTGGTGGTATGTGAAAAGAAATTGCGCAAGAAGCGCACAGTGGTAGATCGCCAAATATCCAAGGAATGACAGTGAAATTTTAAATTTTGTCGAGATGTATGGTGATGGGATTCAGCGGCTGGAATTAGTCCAAACAATTCCTAGAAACATTCCCCGTGATAGATACGATAGAAGATGCAGAGA
>WUAW01001558.1:22807-37302 GCA_017165845.1 Thaumetopoea pityocampa | reverse complement strand
TGTAATAACCGAATTGCAATTATGACGTTGGCTTTTATGAACTCGACGCGTCCCCTGATCGGATGAATTTTGGTAATTAAACAGGCTGCTGTCCCAGTGAATAGCGAATGGCGATTAAAAAAAAATGTCAACCTATAAATACAAAACGCGCTTTAAAGCATAAAAACCCTAAGACAATAATGGAACTAAACACTTTATTCCTGGTAACCGTTACTAAACCGTAAAACCGTAAAAAGTTGCTTTATAATGTTCGCTTACTAAAAAAGTTACTCCATCTCTATTCGTGGATGATGTGAGAATCAGCTAAGAGATGTACCAGGATAATGAGCTGCGTTATCTTATTCTAATCTATCTACTGCAATCTCCAAGATGCCTGCCGAGCGAGGAAATAATGACAAATCTCTCCTTTTTAAGGAGAATGCATAATGAATATTATTCCCCGTTTTATAATCAGATAAAAAGTCAGAGTAAAAATTTATAGAAAATTAACTTTTTGCATTTAGTATCATATAATATTATTTATACTTAAAATATGAAATAAATAAAATATGAATGAATATATATATATATAACGATGAATATATATAAATATATTCATCATTATATATATATTCATTCATATTTTATTTATTTCATATTTTAAGTATAAATGATATTAGATTTATTTGTGCATCTGTATTTGTTATTTCTATAGCTATATTTGTAATTTCTATATTTTTTTATATGTATAAGATTTATGTATTTTTTNTATATATAAATATATTCATCATTATATATATATATTCATTCATATTTTATTTATTTCATATTTTAAGTATAAATGATATTAGATTTATTTGTGCATCTATATTTGTTATTTCTATAGCTATATTTGTAATTTCTATATTTTTTTATATGTATAAGATTTATGTATTTTTTTATATGTATATTTGCTATTTGTACGGCTATATTTCTTATTTGTACAGCCATATTTCACCATCTGACGTTCGTGTTTTAGTGACTCATTAATAACTACTGATTTATGTACTATTCGAATGCAAAATTATTAGGTACTTCTATCATTAGGGAACTTGACGCAAATAAGGATTTTTCAATAAGTGATTTACAATATATACATACTTAGGATCAGCACAAAAATATCAACAAATCAATGGACTCAGTGGTTCTTCTATGCCAATGGGTCCCGGGTTCGAATCTCGATAGAAGCAAATTTTGTGCTATGAGCACAATATTTGTATAAGAATCATAAATGTATTTTATGCATATAAGTATGTATATGGTTGTCCAGTACCTAAGACACGGAGAATCCTAATTTGGGGTTAGATCAATATGTGTGAAAGAGTCCACCATAAAAAAAATCGCTTATGACGACAAAATAGACCCCAGATAAACTTCAGCGGTATATTCGAAAGCTTTATATATTTAGTGGATGATTAATTAGAACAAAATCTGTTTGAGCCCGACCAAACATAACGTCACCGCTCTGATATAAAATCGGTATCGAACGAACAAATATTTAACAGGTCTGACCCGAGGCAGACCCGATATTTATCAGGTCTGACCCACTCCGACCCGCGCTTCCCCCTGCACTAATTAAGCATAATACTTCAATGATCTCTTTATATAAATATCTTAGTGTCTCTCTGTTTTCGAATTGTTAATATTTCTACTGTCGCTTGATGACGTCTACAATATACATACATACACTCACGCCGATATCCCATAAGGGTAGGCAGAGACTATAGTATATACTACATACAGTCACGCCTCTTTCCCATTGGGGTAAGCAGAGACCGCTTATTTCCACCTGCTACGATCATTTAATGTAGCCAAGTGGATATCCGTAGCCCACATTTCGCCGCCATGGGCAACGAGACGTGTCGGCTGGTGAACCACAACGCCGCCATTTTATGAGGTTCAAAAGTGATTAAACTTCCTCATTGTGTACCCACGGTTTAGTGTAAAGGAAAGGAAAAAGGATGAGGTTTGAGGATTGAACTAGGAATATGGAATTCAGGAAAAGGACTATAGGATATAGGATACTACTATCACGGAAGGAGTAGGAAGAGACAGTAGTAGCTCGGGGGGCCGGGGTCGCTTACCCGTATACTTAAATCTATTTACCGGACAGGCTAAAAGACTAAGTACTCCCTGACCTTACAAATACAATATATATTCGTATCATCATAATTTTCCACCGCTGGGCACTGGTCTCCCCTCAGAATGAGAGGGGTTAGATTATAATCCTCCGCGCTGGTCTGATGCGGGTTGGCAGACTTCACACGCCGTGGAGAAAATGTCTCAGGCATTTAGGTTTCTTCGCGTTGATTTCATTCACCGTTTGAAACGACTGATAATTAATTATTAAATTATTGATACGCACGTCATTTCGAAAAGTCAGAGGTGCGTGCGTTGGATTCGAACTTGAAATGTATGACTTGGCGTGCACCTGTCTATCACTGCGCATATATTGGCGCCGATTCTGTTCTAACAGAACAACTAAATTTGGTGTCTCCCTATCTTTTTCTAATGTCAAACTTCAAAACGAGGTAGCTACAATTTTGGTGATATCAGCTTCATTTAGTAACGTCAAAATTAAAAGATTTAGGCGCTATTTCGGAACACACGCGCTAAAGATACGTAAAAACGCAACAGTTTTTTAACAGTTTCACACAAACAAAAGTCGGGACTCGCTATAGATGTTTGCTATCTCGTTTTGGCGTTTGACATTAGTAAAAGATAGAGAGGGATCAAATTTAGTTAAGTTCCGTAAAGCTAATAGTTATTCGAATATTTGTGATTAATAATAACAGTGGCCTTGTAAGTTGCTGTTCCTATCTCTTCACGTGAATGAATCCTGTGAGAACCAGCTAAAGGATGTACCAGGATAAGTTAAAAAAACAAAAAGTTAAAAATTACTTTAGTCCAATTGAAAATAAGCCGTTTTATACTTTTTTAACTTTTAAACGATAATGAAACTCCTTCGCCTAAGTCAAAATCACCCCGTATCATGATTATATATTTTCAAACCTTGAAACTTATCACGGTCTCAAGTATTCAAATAAAAGTGTGTTACAGCCTTTTCTTTTCTCTTTTGCTGTTAAAATGTAACACGCTAGCTCCACCTGAATCGGCTCCTCTTCATGCGACGGAGTGCCTTCTCCTCCGCCCATAGGCTGATTCCTGGGACGGTTGCAGATCCGCGTAGGGTCTGTATCTACCACTGTACGTCTCGATCGAGACGAAAATAGCCTGCACACACTGATAATCTCATTACTTATAAAGGTCCTACGAGTTAAGTACGTATTTTTTAAACTCAGGCAAAATTCTTTTTTATACCTTTCTTTTCTAATCTTATTTTGTTGCTTTTCGTTAAACAATATAAAAAGCCGTGCTCGTTTGTAGTAATTATTTATCCGTGTAGTAAATGTGCCTACTACAATTAAGCCTTTTTTTTCCTGGCTCTCCAGCGGGGAATCGAACCCCGGTTCCCTGGGTAACAGGCGAGGATACTGACTACTATACTACCACTTCTTTCCACTTGCTACGCTCGTTTAGTGTAACAAAGTGGCTAACTGTAGCCCACTTTTCGCCCTCGCAGGAAATGAGACGTCTCGGGTCACGAACCACAACGCCACCATTTTATAAGATTCAAGAGTGTTATCTCCCCTCCTCATAAAGATGGAGATTAGGCCGTAGTCTACCACGCTAGCCTAGTGGGGGTTGGTAGACTTCACACACCCATGCGAACATGCATGTTTCCTCACGAAATGTTCCTTCTCCGTTGAGTACCTTAGTGTCTACAATGTACACCGTACATGAGTTTGAAATAACCCAGTGGTACAGGACCGAGATCAAACCCGCGTCCTTTCCGATCGCGAATAGTGCTTAACACTTGACCACCAATGTGAATTCACAACGATTAATTAAATAGTGATTAACAAAGCTTTTAATCTGGACATAAAAATATTAAAATATATACAAAGATATGAGAATATTTTAAATTCAAAACTTTAAATGATTACGTGGATTTGGAACATTGCTAAATACGGGGACACGGACGCTAATCTGTTTTGCGATAGGGCTGCCACACGACTGGTTTTGGCCCTAGATGTTGTAGGGGACCGTTCTAGAGTGAGTGTTTAAGTTGCTGAACGTTTTTCGTGCAAATAGAAATGCGGGAGGCTCGTACTTCTTAAAAAAGAAGGATGATATGATGAATCGTCATCAGAACTCGTGCTGCTAGATGAAGTAAGCAAGCTCTTTGAGCGAACTCCGGTTGCCCGAATCGTTGATCATCTGTACGAAATTGTTCCTGATTTAAACGATTCCCAGTTTGGATTCCAAAATAGTCGACAGACGTGCGATGCTATTCTACGCGTCAAGACCCTCTCCGAGAAAGTGTTGTTGCAGGATGGGGTGATGTTGACTGTATCTTTAGATATTGCAAATGCCTTCAACGCTCTACCCTTTTTCTATATAATAGAAGCACTTAAATATGACCGAGTGTCCCTATATCTTTTTCAAATTATAGAAGACTACTTTCGTGATAGGTATGTTGTCTGTATGAGGAGCGATGGCAAACTTTTACGCAGAGAGGTTAGATGTGCTATGCCATAGGAGTCGCTGATGGAATCACTCCTGTGAAACGTTGGCTTCGACTAGGTGCTCTGCGGCTCTCTGTGTCGTGAACTCCAGATCATATGCTATACAAACGACATAGTTGTGCGTGCCCGATTTTGAGGAGGTTGCTAGATTGGCAACAAAGAGTGTTTCAGCGGTCGTTTCCAGAATCCAGCAACTCGGTCTGAAAGTAGTCCTAAACAAAACCGAGGCCCTGTATTTCTACGACGCTCAAAAAAGCCGCCCCTGGAAGGGCGGATAAATATTGGCGGAACGGAAGTAGGTATAAGAACGCAGATGATATACCTGAATCTCATTCTAGATAGCCGCTGGAAATTTCATAATCATTTTAAACATCTGACACCGAGACTCGTTCGAGCGGCGGGAGCACTGTGTAGGTTTCTTCCAAATGTAGGAGACCCTGGCTCCAACTGTTGGCACTTATAAACCGGGATACTGCGTTTCATGGCTGTGTATGACGTACCAGTTTGGGCAAATACACTGACTGCTAGAAACAAGACCCTACTGCGACAACCTGGAAAGGAAGGCCGGGTTCTAACCGATAGGAATCTGGCATAACACGCTTGCTTACCCCACAGCAGGCATGTATCCTATGCAGGATTTCCTCAGATAGAAAAAAGGGTTACCACACGACTAGATTAAATTAAACCAAATTAAATGTATATTAAATTTATTAAATAGTAACTGAAAACGACAAATTTGCATGCTTAAAGCATCGGTCCATTTCTTCTCGTGAATGCTGTAAGAACCTCTGAAGGATGTACCAAGATAATGGGCAGAAAGAAGAAAAAAAAACACACTTAAACAGAACAAACACAACAAATATAGTTAACGAAAGAAGAAATCAAGTAAAATATATAAATAAAAAGAAGATGCAAAGTGGATTAGATTACTATCAGCAGAGTTATTAGCGTTAGCAGCGTTGGCAGTAGCATTATCCTGTTATTCAATCAAAATCTACTGCGATCTTCAAGAAACCCGCCACGCGTGGAGAGGAATTCTTTTAGGGGAAGTGCATATCCAGCAGTTGAATTCCACGGAGTGAAGATAATGATTATAATCTCTTATAATTAAAAGATTATATGTCTCTGGAATATTATTGACAGTTAAAGAAAAGGTGGCAGCCCTTGATACCGCAACGTCCCACTGTCCTCACGAATAAATGAACGTAATAATAAATTTTTATATTCACGACTGCGCCTTAATTAAAATATGCTAACAAAGCCTTCTCAGGTTCAGTCATTATATATGCCTATCGTCCTTTAGCGACGATGCTGTGCTGATGATAAGGGATACTTCGTGATAAAACAAATTACCTCGACTACGTGACAGCTACCGTTTATTGTACGTATGGTAGATAAAGACTGGCAACCCCAGCAGCCGGGCACATGAACTGCGGAATAGTGTTGCCCAAAAAACTGTTTTAGCTTTATATTCAAGACTAGCAGATAGATAGATAGGATACTGAAAATGGAGATAGTCTATAAATCATTATCTGATGATGATGATTTATGGACTCTATTGATGGTGATCCATCACATAGCAAAGCCGCAGATATTAGGTAGTTCTATTATATATAAACACTGAATAGCCCTACTTTATCACTTAGTAAGAATAGAACCTAGTTCGATAGTTAGTAGTAGCTAGGTCTCACAGGGCTTGAGAGGTTTGCTGTAAGTGGGGAAGGCTGGGTATGCAAAAACAGTACCAATACTAAAACTTCATGTGCTGGTAAAAGTTCAAGACTGGGTGAGTACTCGTATCGGTCCTGCAATAGGCAAAACTATTAACACCTGATTTACTGATGAAAAACCAAGACTGGGCCAGTCTCGCATCAGTCTTACATAGGCAACACTACCATAACCCGATTTACTGGTGCAACACCAAGACTGGGCCAGTCTCGCATCAGTCTTACATAGGCAACACTACTNTTGCTGGTAAAAGTTCAAGACTGGGTGAGTACTCGTATCGGTCCTGCAATAGGCAAAACTATTAACACCTGATTTACTGATGAAAAACCAAGACTGGGCCAGTCTCGCATCAGTCTTACATAGGCAACACTACTATAACCCGATTTACTGGTGCAACACCAAGACTGGGCCAGTCTCGCATCAGTCTTACATAGGCAACACTACTAAACCCCGATTTACTGGTGCAACACCAAGACTGGGCCAGTCTCGCATCAGTCTTGCATAGGCAACACTACTATAACGTGATTTACTGGTGCACGATCAAGACTAGGTGAGCCTCGCAACGATCAAAATAGGCAGCACTGTTAAAACCTGATTCACTGGCTCAAAAACAAGACTGAAAGTCATCGGGCGCAAACATCACAGTAGTGTTGTGTTGTGTCCTCGACGCGGCGCTACGCGTCAGGCACTTTCTGCACATTAAAAAAAAAATGACGACTGGCATATCGACATATCCAGACGTCCAATTACAATTTTTAAATAAAAAACAGATTCTAATTATAATTTGTATCCCTGTAGTGCTACAAAATATCTTTTCGCAAAATGTTCACATTGAAAATAATATTAAAACGTGTTAGTCGGGACTGCGCGCGCGTTCTTGAATTTCTTTTATGCTATGGGTGTAGCATTGGTACAGTGGCAGTGATTCTGATTTCTGTGCCAATGACTCCAGGGTCCGGTTGGGTTAAATTTTCTCTCTTCTTCTTTCTTGTTTTGGACGTATCTATCTATATATTTATTAATAATAGTATATGTAATAGTAATTATCTATGATATTGTCATAAGAGGCCAGACGGAATGACAATAGTCTCCTGGACGATAGGACGGCATTTATTGTAGTATAAGATGCGACGATGCGCTGACCAGGCGGTCCGCGATCTCTTTGAAAACTTTATGACCTCCTGCTCCTCAAGGCCCTAAAGTTTCTACTCCAAGTGCCTCAAAATATAATTTGTACTAAAAATGTATTTGCGTCGCTTGAGGAACTCAGCACCGGTAGCCGCCTCAATGACTGTCTCGGGAAGAAGAGACGGTGCCAGAGTGTCAACGCGAGTAATATCCCACACTAAAGTCCGTCCCATCCTCCACGGGACTGGTGTCACTCCGTCAGGCCTCTCACCGTCATCATGACTGAGACCGTTATGTTACAAAATATTTGAAATATTGACGGCGGCAAGTGTCCGACGGTTAGTATCATTGAGAAATTATTATTTACACCGATATCGTTCCGTGGCACAATCGACGATGTCAGGTCTGGTTACTGTCATAATACTATCAGCCTGTGTCTACTACGTGGATGTCAACTCAGATCGACTAATTAAGGGCTTCTGACACGGAAACCATATTTTTTTCGCTTCTGTTTATTTATTTGTTCGTGCTTCACACAAAAACCAGTGAAACTGAACTTCAAACAAAAATTTTGATGAAACATACTGCAAGTTAAATATTGCAGTATGTTTCATCAAAATTGGTTAAGTAGGACTGAAGATATCTGATGTTTGTTTCAATAGCCAGCATTACGATATGAGAGCTCAAACGAAAATGCTTTATTGCTTTTTTTTTTATCTATACCTATTTTGGAAACTTTCCATTTAGCACGAAAATCGACCAAGTAAAAACAAAATAACTTTTTACGCCTTTCATTCCACTCTAGAGCCACGAGACGAAATGTTCTCACTCTCTTCACCAAGAATACGACGCATTAGTCCGTAATGGTGGCTGTAAAATAAAAATGGGAATGCATTATTAGCAATTCGTAGACGCTTATGCCACAGCGCTGTATACCAAATTGGAGGAGGCACACGCATATCAAAACTCCAATGTATGTGTAAGCAACTGTTTAATTAAGTAGTAGATAGTAATGGTTTGTTATAAATATTATTGGAATTATCTTGTTGAAGTTTAAAAGTGTAAGTCAATTTGCTAAAGTGAATGTTCATTGACACGACTTTCGATTCAAGATGGCACCTCTGAGTAATTCGTTAAAAGAGTATTTATTTTGACTAACATGGTTTTATATAAAAGGGTGTCGTCTTTCAACGGTAGGGTAGTCGATCTGTTACCGTCAAGCAGAAAGGAGCGCACCTGATATAAATAAATTAAACATTACTGCGGAGAATGTCCTATCGGATAAATAAAACTATTAAGCGAATACTGTGAATATTTAATTACTTTTGTTATAAGGTAAATCCTTCAAAATAAACACCTTCCAAATTCACTTATGGAAAATACACGAAAGTTTGGTGTGACGACCACATATGTAACGTTAGAACGATTTACAGGTCAACTGGTAGAAAATGTCTTAGCCATTAAATCGGCCTATATGACGTTAGTATGCGAAGTGTAAATAAATAAATAAAACGAGAAATAAAAACAGTCAAAATGTTATTTAGGTACCACATAAAAAATTAACTTTAGGATTGTCCATCACTTATTTGGACGTGAGAAAATCATGAGTACAGCCTTCGAATTATATTATGAATTGTTAATTACTTCAAGAGTTTGATAAAGGGTTGTGGAAATTTTTAAAATGGGATTATAATTGATTTAGTGACAGTAACTCTGCCACTAAAGAAAGTGTCAATTTACCAATTGACACTTTCTTTACTACTATAAACTTGGTACCCCAAGTTCGACTCCCGGTAGGAACAAGCGTTGTGTGATGACCATGAATGTTTATATCCGATTCACAGATTTTTATCGGTATGTGTATTAGGATTTATTTATATAAGTAAGTATATCGTGGTCTAGTACCCAAGATATGAGGAATCTTAATTTGAGGCTAGATCAATGTGTGTATGAAAATATGTATACAGAATATTACATACATAGATACATACACTCACGCGGATATCCCATAAGTGTAGGCAGAGGCCTTACTACATATTACGTATTATACATACATACAGTCACGCCTCTTTCCCATAGGGGTATGCAGCGACCACTTCTTTCCACCTACTACGATCGTTTAATGTAGCAAATAGTAGCCCACATTTCGCCCCCGCAGGCATCGAGACGTGTAGGGTGGCAAACCACAACGCCGCCATTTTATAAGAGTCAAAAGCATTAAAGTTCCTTATTGCGTTCCCACGGCTTATTGGAGAGGAAAGGAAAGAGGTGGGAATGGTGTGTCGAGCAAGGAATATGGAATTTAGAAAAAACACTATAAGATATAGGATGGTACTATCTCGGAAGGAGTAAGAAGAGACAGTAGTAGCTCGGGAGGCCGGGGTCGCTTACCCGTATACTTAAGTATATTTGCCGGACAGGCTAAAAGACTAAGTACTTCCTGACCTAATATCCAAATTATTAATTATTATTATATCCTTTGATAAATTCGAACCCTGAACTTCCAAAACAGTGATCGAGGCATTACCTGATAGTCATTTCTTCCCTCATTCACTCTGTAGTCTGATATATTTCCTCTCGTTTCGAAATATATCTAACAAAATTGGAATACTTTTCAACTCGCGCGTTCAATAACAGGCTTATTCCGTACAATTTGAACAGGACGCGGACAGTACTCACAACTAATTCGGTTTCCCATGTAATCTGCTGGCTCGCACGCCACAGATTACATCCGGACTGATCGGCTTATGTCTGTCGGTTATTTAATTACGTTCTAAATCCCCTGTATCACACCAGAGGGTTTGAAATATTGTAAATTCAAATGACAACAACCGTTATGAATTCCAATAAATGATAAGTCGTCATTATCCCCAGTCCATATTTATCTCCATTTCAGATGTACAGGCCTCCCCTTATGGGGGGGGGGTATTAGGGTGCCTGCCTTGGTGTGTGTTGGTAGTCTACACACACCGGTGCGGGCATGCAGTTTACTCGCAAAGTTTTCTTTCTTCGTTGAGTGGTTATGTACTCAGTGGTACGGGACAGGGATTAGACCCGCGACCTTTTCGATGACGGGTTGTTCTTATCACCACTTGACCACCGACGTACTGACAATATGATAAATGATATGTAGGTACAGGTTTTATTATAATATAATATTTATCATCATCATCATCATCATATCAGCCCACAGACGTCCACTGCTGGACATAGGCCGCCTGCATCCACTGATTACCCGCGATCTTCGTTAGCGCGGTCCACTTAGTTGGGGGTCTACCCGCATTACGCTTTCCGGTTCGGGGTCGCCACTCCAGCAATTTAAGACCCTAGCGACCATCGGTTCTGCGAGCTATGCGCCCCAGCCACCTGCCAATAAATATCATAACAATTCGTTTCGTTTTGAATGTGTAGAAAAACAGAGTACATACAAAAAAATATATATATTATGAAAATAATATATATTTTTTATATGAATTCTATTTTTCTCATAATAATAATTCAATAATGTCATATTTATATTTCGGTAGATATATTTATGCTCCTGCTGGCATGTTATCAATTTCATATAGTTCCACCTATTTTGAAATAGCTAAGTGGTTGTCCCTTTAAGATTTTAAAAATATTTAAAAACAAACTACTCAGATCGACTAAATAGAGGCTTCTGAAACCAAATCTATCGATGTTAATTTGTTTGTTTGTTTGTTCGAGCTTCACGCAAAAACCAATAAGTAGATTTTGGTCAAAGTATTACAGTCTTAAAGGTATTATTACAGCATAAATATTGCGGCGTGTTTTATCAAAATCGGTCCCGTAAAATTGAAGATGCAGCTTGATCCCTGTTTTAGTAGCCGCCGTCAAAGTATTAGAGCTCAAGGAAAAGTGGTCTAAGGCTTTTTATATAAATCTATGATTGTTTCGGGATTTATCATGTATCGGAAAACCGACATACACCCGGGCAGAGCCGCGGGCAAAAGCTAGTTTATTTATAAAATTTTAATTTTATCTACAAACTTTTTTATACCTTCTTAAGGTATTCCTTGGAGTTTAACAAAAAAACAATGGTGTTTTAGGAACATTTTTTCATAATGTTGCTGGGTTGCTAAGGGGTTAAAGGGAGTAGGAGTAATCATCAAAACCCTTTTCCGATTAATCGAATAACCCGGTCGATATGTACATACATATGCCAAAGGCTATATAATGATTAATCACTTACCAAAAACGATACCGGAGTTCGATGAATGTTGGAAAGACAAATTAGAAATGCCTATATTTTTCATTTAAAGCATATATTATCCTCTTAACGAGTTTTTGAGTAACAAATTGCAAAATTATTATGTACTAAATATACATATCGCTCATCCAATAGAACAATGACGTAATTACACTTTTGCAATTTATCAGAAGAAGCGTTTCGGTTCATAATTTATTTATAGATTATTATTAATAAGTTGAGAATTCTAGAAAAAAAACCATGTTAAACAACAAATCATCCGAATTAAACACAAAATAAAATTTTAACTTTTTTGCAATTACGTCATTATACTATTGGATGAGCGACATGTATAAGAGTATTACCGATATGTTTCAGACATCGACATTTCATTGGAAACTAGGTGATAGCCGCAGTTTCGATATTGTTATTAATGTATTCATAACTATGGTTATCATTATTATCATTATTATTATAAACAAAATTATTGCCATGAGCATTTATTGACTATATCCTTTTAAAATAACGTAAAGACAGCAAGAGCACATTAATTTGAACAGCGCTTGTTTTCAGGAAAAAGTTAAGGAGCACATCCTCTCAAAATAATATATGAATGTACGTATTTTGATGATGGTCATTTAGAAAGAGTGAGTGAGTTTCGATTGACGAAACGAATGGACCGGGCGAATGTGAGTGGAAGTGTCGGAAGAGGGCGCCCAGGTAAAACTCACCTTGTTTCAAAAAGGACAACTTCGTAGCACCCTTAATCGATGAAAGTGTATGAGAAGATGTATGGATATGGATGAGGCGAGAGAGGTGTGTCAGGATCGTAGTATGTGGCAAACTGTGGTCTCTGCCTACCCTTATGGGATACCAGCGTGAGTGTATGTATGTATGTATTTTGGTGTGTTTCGGTATATATGTATGCTTGTGTATGCTTCTGTATCTAGTACTCGTAGACTGAATTCTTCTTCAAATCTCAAATATTTTTGCAATCTAAAATTGAGTTTGCTGGAAGAAAACTCAATTTTTGAGTTACGCTCGCCTTTGTACATCTTTTTTTCATTATTTACAAATGTTATTACCCGATTGAGTACAATAAAGAATAAATAAATTAATTAATGCCCTAGTGGTACAAAACACGACTCATGATCCAAACGTTGTGAGTTCGATCCTATTGGTACAGCCACTGGGTTGATTCAAACTCATGTTCTCTTTACATTGTAAATACCAATGTACTCAATAGAGAAGAAAATCCTTGTGGGAGATGATTTGATTCGTATAAATGATGTACAAAGTACTCTTTATTGCACAAAAATAAAAAAGTGTACGTTGGACGGTCTTATCGCAATACGCGATCTCTTCCAGACAACCACTGGTGGATAGGATTCATATCTAGATATGGTCATACAATTGTACTGGGCATATTTTATTTATTTTAATTAACATATAATAGAATAAAAATATATACAAATTCACACATACAAGTACACTTACATCTATAATTATTATAAAAATATTAAATGTCAAATTTTGTAAATCAAAAATATTAAAAAAATACTCATATCAAATAATCAAGGGCTTCTGAAACCAAATCCGTCGATATTTGTTTTTTGTTTGTTTGTTCGAGCTTCAGGAAAAAACAGGTGGTAGAATTTAGTCAAACTATTACATTCTTAAACGTAGTATTCCGAGTTAAACACTGCGGCATGTTTCATCAAAATCGGGCCAGTAGTATTAAAGATACAACTTGATCCCTATTTTAGTAGCCGCCCTATTTTAGTAGGTACGAGACCTCAAGTAAAAAAGGCTTCTATCTATATCTATAGTACTATATTATTTTAAAATTTTCAAATGTCAAATTTTGTAAATCAGTGATATTAAAAAACTACCCAGATCGACTAATTAAGGGCTGCTGAAACCAAACCCATCGATGTTTGTTTATTTATTTGTTTTAGCTTCACGCAAAAACCAGGGGGTAGATTTTTATTGAACTATTAAAGTTTAAGACTTTATACTGTACTATTCCGACTTAAATACTGCAGCATGTTTCATCAAAATCGGTCCAGTAGAATTAAACATACAGCTTGATCCCTGTTTTATTAGCCGCCATTAAAATACGAGAGCTCAAGTAAAATTGGTTGTATATGATTTTTATAAAAATCTATGATTGTTTCGGAATTTCCCATGTAGCGGGAAACTGAAATTCACGTGGGCGGAGACAAAAGCTATTACATAATATATACTTCGTGAAATAGCTAACTTTATCCAGCACTACCAATACAAATTTAATAGAAATAACACGGAAGTTTAAAACGACGACATGCTGTATTCATTCAACAGCGTCTAGTTTCAGTAAATGAAATATGCTTTCAGATGAAAACTGAAAGGCACACAGCGCACCCCTATCCGCAGACCGTCGACTCAATTATCGTGCAACTGAAGCAGACGCGTTTTATGAAACTGCTTGAGCATTTCCAATAGCACCACCCACAAATGAAACGAAAGGTGCATACGCAAAATGACTTTGATATTTCTTTTATCCACACAATGGAATCACAGGAATATAGAAATTGATACTGCAATGGTTTGGATATGTAGACGGGATGAAATAAATTGTCTGACGAAATATATCAAACAACATGTGAGTGACAATGAAGGGAGTACAGTATGGTCAGGGAGTACTTAGTCTTTTAGCCTGTCCAGCAAATGCAAAAGAAATTAATACTGCAATGGTTTGGATATGTAGATGGGATGAAATAAATTGTCTGACGAAATATATCAAACAACATGTGAGTGACAATGAAGGGAGTACAGTATGG
>WUAW01001557.1:48012-59486 GCA_017165845.1 Thaumetopoea pityocampa | reverse complement strand
CTTTTACGTGTTGCAATTTTACGTGTTGGCTAGTATTTCTTATGCAAGATCGATCCAAGACTCACCTAATATTGGTCTTCAATCAGTAAATCAGGTTTTAGTATTAATATTGTTCTTACATATCCAGCCTTACATTTATCACAAGTCTTGCAAGCTTTTTGAAAACTATTCACTTCACTACTTATCGAATTAGGTTCTATATTATATGGAACTAGCTGCTTTTGTGTCGGTCTTGCATAGGTAACACTATTTCTAATGCTTTCTTCATATTTCCGGGTGTTGGCGCAGGGTCGCATACAGGTTGGATTACGATAAACTCTAAAAATTGTGATTACGAACAGTGACGGATAAATTCTTTTATTGTTGTCTTTTCGGCATTATATAATGCAACGTTGTATATGTTTAATAATTTTTAGATGGAATATTAACCACTCTTTTCTTATATAATACATACATACATATAATCACGCCTTTTTCTCTGGGTCTATTGGTGTGATATTGACAACTATACTATCGAAGAATTGTGGTAGGTAGAGGCCACTTCTTTCCACTTGCTACAAGCAAATTGGCTATAAGTAGCCCATTTTTCGGGAAACGAGACGTGTCGGGTGGCGAACCAAGACGCCGCTATTTTTTCAAGGTTCAGAAGTACTAAAGTCCCTTTATTGTATTCCCACGAAAAGCAAGAGTAAAGCAGGTCCTCCTAAACAGAGTCCCGCATGGTCGGCTCCACTTATACCACGAATAATAACCCAACATAACAAATACAGAAAAATTTTCTGTACCGTTCTGACAGATTTTTTTACCGTTAAAATAAATACGGAACCAATAAACAAAAAACAACATCGCACTCGTAACACGACACTCGTGTTCTATTCAGCTGCGGCGATTGCTACGAGTGGTGAGTCTCTCATATTCCTATTGGCGTTGCCTTTTATCTACGTTAACAATAAATAGAGATATCACATCGAAACGTTGACGATATTGTTATATTCATAGATTCTCTTTGATCTTTCGGCGAACAATGTATTTGATTTGCGGGTTATTTGTCTTTTCCTTGGATTGTAGCGGCTCAGAGTATGTTATTTTTGCAAGATGGTATTAGAAGTTAGGTAGATAGATAACTTTATTGTCACACCAAAAACAATTACAGAAGAACAAAACAAATACGAAGTGTTACAATGGTCGGCCTTATCGCTAAAAGCAGTTTCTTCCAGGCAACCTTTGGATGGAGAGTATTGATATCATATATATGGCTTTCCGACCGTGGCGACCACTTCAACTCCTAATAGGTTGGGCGTTGGTGCACCCGAAGATGGCTTATGTAGCCGATACTCGCAGTGAACTTTCGCGCACAGTGTGGGCATGTAAGTACGCCGCTTACATAGTTATAGTTAATTTTGGCCGGTGGACGTGCTTTTTTCTCATCGCGCTTAGCGTCGAGGTCAGCTTTACGTTACTTCTCGAACTCACGAACTTGGCTCTTCAGAATCTCGCACCATTCTGAACGTTGTGCCGCCAAACCTTCCCATTCAGAAGGCACAATGTTGTATCTTTTCATGTGTCGCTTCTGAACATGTTTGTATCGGAGGAGTTGTCCGCCATATTTACGCTTACCTTCTTCTAGTTCAGAGTAAAAGATGCGCTTCGTCACTCTTTCCTCCGCCATACGTGATACGTGACCGCACCACTGAAGCTGCCGACGCATTAAGTAGGCCTCAATGCCACCGACACTGGCTCGTCGCAGTACTTCGGCATTTCGCACTCGGTGTAAGTATTTGCCGGTAATATCATATAATAATGAATTAAATTTAGTTAAATAATTTACAATGAACAAGATACGGTACTGCTGTTGGTCATATATCAAACTGGGTATATATAATATGTAGTAATATATTAAAAATAAACATAGTTATACACAACCACATACAAGCACGCAAACACACACAAAAATATACACATATGGTATCATTTACGAAAGCAGTATATCGAAATAAAATTGTGCAGCAACGTTTTCCTGTTACCCAATGAAAATCTACTGTGATCTCCAAGACGCCTGTTAAGCGTGGAGATTATGTCAAATCCCCTCCTTTTAAAGGAAGAGGCCTATGCCCACCGGTGGCCTTCCACGGGCTGATGATGTTGGTTCAGGAAATTCTATTTTGTGGTTAGATCAATATCTGTGTGAGTGTTCAGTATTGTTTTGAAGCTCAAAATTGGTTAAACTAAAAAAAATTATCAGTACAAGGCATAAGGTATAGTAAAATAATTTTCTAATATAGCTCTTGCCCGCGTCCGAAATAAAAATAAATGAAAATAATAATAAATAATAAAAAGCCTCAGAACCACTTTTACTCGAGCACTCGTACCTTAACGGCGGCTACTAAAACATAAATCAAGCTATATCTTCAATTTTATTGGACCGATTTTGATGAAACATGCCGCAATATTTAAGTTGGAATAGTACTTTTAAAAGTGTAATAGTTTGACCAAAATTCTATCCCCTGGTTTTTGCATGAAACTAACAAACAAATATCGACGGATTTGATTTCAAAAGCCCTTAATTAGTCGATCTTAATAGTATGTTTTTAAATATCTTTGATTTACAAAATTTGACATTTAACAATTTTATAATAGTATATAAAAAGATAAAACTTAGATTAATAACGCAAACAAACTTTCACAATAAACCTTTTGACATCGCTGAACACGATAATGACGACGAACGGTCTTATATTTGAATTTCAAAAACGATCAAAGCTTACAAATTCCCGCTTCGATATAAATGCGTATTAAAATACATTGAATAAATTACAAAGATGATACGATTATAGTATTGAGCAGGTATTATTATTTTGATTATTTACTTCGCTGATTTTAGTAGACTTATATAGATATACAGGTATCTTTAGAGTTATGCGGCAATTGAGTTATGCGAATTTCGAGTTACGTTGTAATTGAGTTAGGCGAATTTTCGAGTTATGCAGTAATTGAGTTACGCGAATTTCGAGTTATGCGGTAAATGAGTTACTCGAATTCTGAGTTACGAGGTGATTTAGTTACGCGAATTTCAAGTTACGAGGCAATTGAGTTACGCGAATTACGAGTTATGCGAAAAAAATGGGGCAGTGCTCGAGTTACGTGATTCTTGAGTTACGCGGTTTTGGAGAAATAATAAAATATTATTAAAAAAGAAAATATATAAGATTTTAAGATTCCACAGAATAAAGTTAAAGTCATTTATTGTTAAAGCGATTAAACTCTGGAATGTTTTACCATCGCCGATAAAGTGTACTGAATCAGTGACTGTATTTAAAAACTGTTAAAAGTACAGTATACTTGGGTATGTAAGCTCTAAACTTAAATAGTCTAGGGTAGGTCTAAGGGTTACCTGCATGTAACGTAAATATCAGAAATAAAATACATATCATCATCATCAACATCNCGTTAAAGCGATTAAACTCTGGAATGTTTTACCATCGCCGATAAAGTGTACTGAATCAGTGACTGTATTTAAAAACTGTTAAAAGTACAGTATACTTGGGTATGTAAGCTCTAAACTTAAATAGTCTAAGGTAGGTCTAAGGGTTACCTGCATGTAACGTAAATATCAGAAATAAAATACATATCATCATCATCAACATCCCCAGACCATATCGTCCCCACTACAGGGGCATGGACCTCCCCTGATTAGGAGGGGCATTAGGCCGTAGTCTAACGCGCTGGCCTAGTGCGGGTTGTTAGACTTCACACACTCATGCGGGCATTCAGGTTTCCTCAAGAAGTTTTCCTTCTCCGTTAAGTACATTGGTGTCTACAATGTAGACCATACATGAATCACAAATAATAACACAGTGGTACGGGACCGGGATTCGAACCCACGACCCTTCGATCGTAAGCCGCGTCTAAAATCACTACACCACCAAAGCACTTATATAAATAACGGACGGAAAAAACACTCATTTTCGACAGTGCCAACCATGGTTTATCTATCCTATCTTATCACACGAACTCTTCAGAAGCACTGAAATGGGCTTCAACTTGTTTTCGAGGGCGTCAGCAGTCGGTTCGCGTCGAAGAGGTCTCGTCTCGTGGCGCGACCTTGACTTTGGGGTTCCTCAAGACGGTATCATTTTTCCTATATTATTATCTATATTTTTAATTCTTAGAACTGCAAATTTTTCATGTGCCTCCCATCTTTACGTGTTTGACTTGCAGTTGTATGCTATAATTAGTGACATATCTATAACAATAGATGCCGTTAACAGGGACTTATATTAAGATTAAGGTCGTAGATTATAGGCTCGGTCGGATAAGTTTCGGTTGATAGTAAATCCAACTAAACCAATACAACTCAGGCAATCATTGTGGACATCTTAGATAAAATGAATGCACATAGTTGCTCTTTTGCCTATTATATTTAATGATACTATTATTAAGCTGTGTACTTCTTGAAATATTTTGAGATATACCTAGATTCTCTTATATATTAAGTTGGCAAGTTTAACTAACAAATGTTTGCCAAAAAGTCACCGGGACACTTCGTGTACAACATCGCCTAAAAAATTTTCTGTCTTTTAATAGTAACACTGTGCTTGTGCAGTCCTTAATTTTCCCTATGGTCGACTATGGTGATGTGTATTACCACGACCTTGAATAATTCTCAATAAACTTGACCATCTTCTTAAACACTTCAATCAATCCCTTTTAAGTTTTCGTATATACGACCATGTGTCTGTCTTTCGTATCCAACTTAAGTGACATCTTGTTCGTCATCACCTTAAGCTGCATGCAGTATTTCATTATCATTATCATCAGTTCTTGGAAGTAAATTGCTAAACTTCGGCTTCTTCCTTAAATAGGAGGGATTTGCTATAATCTCCTTGTCAAGTAGACATCTTGGAGATTGCAGCAGATTTTAATTGAATAACAGGATAACGGAGTTCCCTGTTATCCTTTTACATCCCTCAGCTGCTTCTCATATCACCTACGGGAAGAGATGGAGTGACGCTATTATTATGCAAGCGCCACCCATACCACTGTTTCTTGATGACAAGTTATCCCCCTCTTATTTAATATATCACTTTGAGTAATCGCATTCCAATCACGACAGAAACTTTCGCTTCAATTATTCAAATCCAAAAATTAAAATTTCGCCGGTGTCCTTCGCGCAGCTCTGATTTTGTTAACGCTTTTTTTCTTAATTCAATCAGTTTTCCTTCTCAATGCACTCCTCACTGGAGTCAGGGTGTGCACCACCCGTGAAGTGTTTCAAGTGAATCATCACAATCATTTTTGTTCAGTTCTTTTATACATTGGTATATTATATCTTTTATATTTATGTATTAAAAAGTACGAGTATATTTTATACATAAAATTATATTATTCTATGGTATGTTTATTTGTGTTTCTAATACGACAGTTTCTTATGTATGTCTGTATCCTTTGGTATGTATATTTGCATCTGGATGCTATTAATTAACGATCAAATGATAACTCAGCTATATGGCGTTTAATTTCACACTAACTTGATACATTATAATTTGTTTAACAATTTAATCAAGGTATCCTAAGAAATCAAGGTATTTACAAACATGACAGAGTTCATCATTTATTATCTTAGTCCTATCCAAAGGTAGACTTACAGGGAATGCTCCAGGCATTAAATACGACTTTCAAATCATCACATCATACACATTGGTGCCAATTCTGTTGTAACAGAATTTAACTAAATTTAGTCCCTCCTTATCTTTTTCTAATGTCAAACGCCAAAAAGAGATAGCAAACATTTATAGCTAGTACCGATCTGCGTTCAGAAAAATGTTCCGTTTTTGCGTATCTTTAGTCCGTATGTTCCGAGATCGCATCTAAATCTTTTAATTTTGACGTGTGTAAGCAAAACTGACAGCACCAAAATTGTATCTATCTCGTTTTGACGTTTGACATTAGAAAAAATAGGGAGGGAGTAAATTTAGATAAGTTCTGTTACAACAGAATCAGCACCATTGTGTATAAAGTGTAAGTAAACAGCTACTCGTAGATTGAACAAAATTACCAAATCGCTCATCCAATAGAACATTTCGATGATTTGTTGTTTAATATGGATTTTTTTCGAGAAAGCTCAAATTATTAAAATAATCTATAAATAAATTATGAAAAATCAAATTGATATGATTTACAAAATGGGTATAATCCAATTTTATACTGAAACGCATCTTCTGATAAATTGCAAAAACGTAATTACGTCATTGTTCTATTGCATGAGCGAAATGTCCACACAAATGTACAACGCGCTGCTGAGAAATACACCAGAAATTAAGTTTTTAATGTAATATTTAAACACAGTTTCGTAAATTGCAATTTCTGTGAGGACGGTCTTATCTCGAACTTTAGAGAATATACTTAGAATATATTCGCACACTTAGCGAGAATTAATGGAAGACTTTGTCTTAAACATTAAATTTTAATATTCCTAGATGAATCCAGCGAAGCGATAATATCGGGTAAAAATAGCGCATAATTTCTAATTATTATCTAATTTTTGAACTCAAAAAAAAAATTAATTCAATGCTTTATGAAAATTTCAGAAATAAATAGTTAAATAACTAGTTTATAAGAGATGCATGGTTTTTTTACTATTTTTCATATTTGATTTAATTTGTGAAATGTAGCAACGCTAATATGATCTTGCAGATACTTACTAAGAGCGTTCAGTTGGTGCTGTGAGGTTCAGTTAAGAGATTAATTAGGCTAATGGGTAGACGCATTATCCTACGATTGAAAGAACTCTGCTCAATCCTTGCGTATTTTGGTGGTGGAAAGCAACGAAGCGACGACATTTTCATGTAGACGCCACAAGGACAAATTTTCTTAAAAAAAAAACATTTCTTATTGTGAAAATGAAATATGACTGAAAAGTTTCTGATTTAGAACGGCTTTTAATAATTCTCAGAATTAGGCCAAAAGCTTTTGCGTGAATCTTGAAAACAATAACAAAGTCTCAATTCTGTTAGAATGATAACGTTGAATTCTAATTTTAAAACTCTGCCGGGGGAAGTTTAAAGGGTTTATTCGAGGAATAAAAGTGCAATTATACGATACATCTGTGTTCATCATCATCTTAGCAGTGCGCAGACGTCCACTGCTGGACATAGGCCTCCTCCAATGATCGCCAGACTTGATTACGGCATAGTCCCCTCCTAAAGAGGGGAAGCCCATGCTCCTGTATCGGGAATGAATATAGACTGAAGATGATGATTATCATGACTAGTATCAGTACGGAAATTTTGAGGTTACGGAAACACATCAGATGGAAGAAAATTTTAACCGCCTAATAGCTCTATCTCCTGTAACATGAGACCTTGACCAAATTGAGATGCGTGGAAGAACTGAGTCTTGAATACCCACGACCATGGGGACTGAAAAGCATTCGACATATCAAAATCGTAAAATATAAACAAACCTCGACATAGTTCCGTAAGCACAGTTTTATTTTAATACTAGCCTTTGTGCGCGGCTCCGCTGCATTTGTCGTATCGTACTTGTAATAAAATCTATATTACTATTATAAAATTGTAAAATGTCAAATTAAAAAAAAAAATCGAAGGTATTTAAAAACAAATTACTCAGATCGACTAATTTGTTTTTATGTTCGAGCTTCACGCAAAAACCAGTTGATAGATTTTGGTCAAACTATTACCGTCTTAAAGACACTATTTCAACTTAAATACTGCGGTATGTTTCATCAAAATCGGTCCAGTAGAATTAAAGATACAGCTTGGTCCCTGTTTTAGTAGTCGCCGTTAAGGTAACAGAGTTCAAATAAAAGTGGTTAACTGCATTTTATATAAATCTATGATTGATTTGGGATTTTCCATGTCATAGCGGAAGACCGACAATCACGCGGGCGAAGCCGCGAGAAATAGCTAGTTAATAATAAAAATATAGTGTTTATCTACGTATATGTATACTTATATAATATCAAAATTAAATTATTATATAATATATTACTAGCTTTTGCCCACGGCTCCACCCGTGTGAAGGTCAGTTTTATGCTACATGAGAAATCCCGAAGCATACATAGATTTACATAAAAAAAAACCTATGAAAATATGAAAACCTATGAAATAACATAAACCTATGAAATTGAGCACTCGTAAATTAACAGTGGCTACTAAAACAGGGATCAAGCTGTATCATTAATTCTACTGGACCGATTTTGATGAAAGATGCCGCATTATTTAAATCAGAATATAAAGTACCTTTAAGACTATAACAGTTTAACCAAACTACCAGCTGGTTTTTGCCTGAAGCCCGAATAAACAAACAAACAAACATCGACGGATTCGGTTTCAGAAGTCCCTTAATTAGTCGATCTGAGCAGTTTGTTTTTAAACATCTTTGATTATTGAAAATTTGACATTTAACAATTTTATAATAGTGTAGATAGATGAATAATAAATGCATCACGGAACTGGTTAAGGGTTTGTACCAAGATAATGGGTGAGCGTTATACTGTTATTCAATCAAAGTCTACTAGTAGCAAGCGTGGAGATTATGAACCCCCCCCCACCTTTAAGGGGGAGGACTATGTTCAGCAGTGAACTACTACGGACTAATGATATTGATGATGAATAACAAACAGTATTAGGCAAAAGCTAGCCATTTCTATTCACATCTGTTCCAAACGGAAAATGCCTCTGGAAGTGGCGAGATTTTGCCCGCGGGGCATGACATTTCGTATAAGTTACTGCGACGCCATGCAGCTCGGTTCACTGCAAGCCAGCGCCGACGAAGGGCGGTTCCTTGCAGCTCGCCGAGCTATATTTTATCAGCCGTATCTTTTATAAATAGCAGCAAAAACTGTGGCGAATCGCCCGCTCGTCCGCCGCGTTATAAAATATTGCATTGGCGATGTTCGTACTGTTTTCATTAGAGCTTTCTTCGATCTCTTTTTGCCTTCATGTGCTTGAAAAAGAAATTGTTTATTCTAACTATCCTAGTTTTGCTACAATTATAAATGCAAAAGTTTGGATGGATTGATATTTGTAACATAATCACGTCAGAATGGCTGAACTGACCTGGATAAAATTTGGTGCAGAGATAGATTATAGTCTGGAATTGCATATAAATTATTTTATCCTGGATAATCATATATATATATGCCCCAATATTATAGTAATCGCCCACATCGCTCATATTTGATAAAGCCGATAGTCCTAACACATACATACCAAAATTTCCACGTGAACGTAGTCGCGGGTGAATTTATTTATTTATTTATTAATAAGAAAAGAAACCACAAGAATTATTAGTTTAAAGGTGTAACTCATTCGAGTTTTACCGCCCACCAGTGTCGTCGATTATAAAATACAAAACATGTTTCACAAACATAAACGAACAATAACAACACCAAGAAATAAGTATTAATAGTTATTATGATAACCACTAATACTTATTTTTTGTATTGTTAACACAAAAATGACGGCATATAAACGATTGACATATTTCCATATCACAGACAGGTATAAAACGTTCCATGCCTACATACAGGCTGATATTTTTCTATGAGATTTATTTATTTATTTATATGAGTTTGTTTGTTTGTCGCTTTTACGCCTTAACTACACATCCGGTCATCATAAAATTGTATACACACATTTTCAGAGGTACAAAGAGGGACATAGGGTATAATTTATACCGAAGAAGAAATTTCTCCCGAGTGATAGAAAAAATGTATTTTCAACGGTCTCTGACATGTAGGTATTATATATATAGGGCATAGGGCATCAACACGACCGAAGCCGCGTGCAAAAGCTGTTTATTACATAATTTTCACATAGTTTTATATATATTATAGTTATAATTTTATAGTTATAATTTTTACATAGTTTTTATTAGTTATAATTTTTACATAGTTTTCACCAGGTTGGAGTTTTGGCAGCAACGCGTTATATTTTAGTGTTTTATATTACTTTATCTATGTAAATTTGGTGTTGTTTTGTATGTCAATCGTTAATAATCGTGAACAATATTGAAAAGTTAAAATAAAATTGTGACTATCATTAGAAAGCGGTATTTTTTCAAGGCAATAATCCCACGGGAACTTTCGTCTAGTCAATGTGGTAATCGTTGGATTGAAGTCCCAAGAATGAATAAAATACATTTAATATACACAAGCATTTCATTAACATGAGAAAATTATATAACTATATTAGACAATTATGTATAAGCTTGAATCCCTTTGCTTTACCTTTAAAAGAGAAAATTAAAAAAAAAACAAATGTGTTAGTTGCTTGTTTTTGTATCTTTAATGTATTTCAATTTACATGTAAGTATATTTTGATCAAATGGTTGTGAAGGTGATGATAATTTTTACTCTATGTTCGTTCTTGGTATTTGATAAATTCCATAACAATCGGTTCGGCTCTTAAGCCGTGCATAGGCAACAGATAATAAAACTTTTACATTAAAATTTTGTGTATTTGTGCCCAATATTTTGAGTGTAGTTTAAGACAATGTATAGTTGGTGAGCAGCCAAAAATGGACGCCATATTTTCCAAACGCCTACAGAAGTCAAGCTATTATGGTTAGCAAAGGTTAATGTTCCAGATTTATGGCGTCCTGGTGGGCAAATCATTAATTGAATGGATAAGATATTTACCTTTTAGTGCGAGTAGTAAAACAGAGATATGCGCANTGCTCTTAAGCCGTGCATAGGCAACAGATAATAAAACTTTTACATTAAAATTTTGTGTATTTGTGCCCAATATTTTGAGTGTAGTTTAAGACAATGTATAGTTGGTGAGCAGCCAAAAATGGACGCCATATTTTCCAAACGCCCACAGAAGTCAAGCTATTATGGTTAGCAAAGGTTAATGTTCCAGATTTATGGCGTCCTGATGGGCAAATCATTAATTGAATGGATAAGATATTTACCTTTTAGTGCGAGTAGTAAAACAGAGATATGCGCACAGTAGGATATTTTAGTATTATTATCCTTCTAAAAAATAAGGTCAGCGAGAACTTAGTCTTTTAGCCTCTGCGGCAAATAGACTTCAGTGTACGTTTAAGCGACCCCGATCTCTCGAGTTACTACTGTCTCTTCTTACTCCTTCCGAGATATTAGTGACCTATATATCCTATAATCCTTTTCCTAAATCCCATATTATTTGCTCAATACACCTTCCCTACCTCATCCTCTTTCCTTTCCTCTCCACTAAGTCATGGGAACGCAATGAGGAACTTTAACACTTTTGAACTTTATAAAATTGCAGCATCGTGGTTCGCCACTCGCCACGTCTCAAAATGTGGGCTGCGGATAGCCACTTTGCTACATTGAATGATCGTAGCAGGTGGAAAGAAGTGGCCTCTGCCTACCCCAATGGGGAAAAGCGTAACTGTTTCTATGTAGTATGTACTATGGTTTCTGCCTACTCTTATGGGATATCGGTGCGCGTCTATATATGTATGTA
>WUAW01001557.1:27332-44081 GCA_017165845.1 Thaumetopoea pityocampa | reverse complement strand
TAACCTAAAGAGTTCCCTCACTCGTTTCGTACTAATTACTTGTATTTTAATAAGTAATAAAAAATTATATACTATATAATTCAAAAAGAAATCTCTTTTTTGTGCGTGTGTCTAATCTACTAATCTTTTTTTACTATATTCAGTATAACAAAAAGTATATTTATTCTAGTTTTTTCCCCATCAAAAGCTAATCCTTTCCTGTTTTTTATTTATATTACTTTATTGGTATTTTTCTCCACGAAGTTTTTCATTTTAATTTCATCCATCAATCGGCTTTACTTTAGAAGTTCAAGGAATTCAGTCCAAACTTTCACAATGTCTATAAGGAGCAAGAAATAAGAAAAAATCTTATTGTAGCTAAAAGACGATCATTAATATATTGTTTAAATAAATAAAGACAAATATATGTAAGTCTGATGCACTAGGATAATGGGCAGAAGCGTTATTCTATTATTCAATCAAAACCCACTGTAACCTCCAAAACGCCCACCAAACTTGGAGATAGTGGCAAATCCCTTATTTTTAAACAGGAGGCTCATTTTCACGGTACTCTATACGTCAGAAGAATATCACTTTAAAATAAATACGGGTAAAGAGGGACCTTGGAACTAGCAATTGTAATTCGTTAGTCTCTTAATAGTCTTCATTAGCTTCTATGCGTCTCCAAGGGTCAAAACTTAACAGCATATCACTTAAAGCCGTGAACTTTATTTCCGACGCGCATAAAATAATAGCAATGAAAATCTTTATGTGGTTTTTATTTGGACTCTCAAAGATAGTAAAATGGAGGTGGTGTACTAGCTATACTGGTGCGAATTCAGATGCATTTAGCTTTTAATGTGGGCCATGAATTTTTAGAGACTAAACAAAATTTGTAGTATATATAGATGGCGAATATAAATTGGGTAATGTATATAGAAATATCTTTTTTCAACTTATTGTTGCTCAATACTGAGTCTAGGCCTCTTCTGTAGGACTCAATCGTGAATAGCCTATGTAAGATCGACACGAGACTCACTTAGCCTTGGTTTTGCACCGGTAAGGCAGGTTTTAGTAATATTGCCTACGTAAGACCGAGTTGAGACTCACCCAGTCTTGTTCTTGCACCAGTAAGGCAGGTTTTAGTAATATTGCGTATGTAAAATCAAGCTGAGACTCACCCAGTCTTGGTCTTGCACCGGTAAGGCAGGTTTTAATAATATTGCGTATGTAAGATCCAGCTGAGACACCCAGTATTGGTCTTGCACCGGTAAGGCAGGTTTTAGTAATATTGCCTATATAAGATCGAACTGAGACTCACCCAGTCTTGGTCTTGCACCGGTAAGGCAGGTTTTAGTAATATTGCCTATGTAAGATCGAACTGAGACTCACCCAGTCTTGGTCTTGCACCGGTAAGGCAGGTTTTAGTAATATTGCCTATGTAAGATCGTACTGAGACTCACCCAGTCTTGGTCTTGCACTGGTAAGGCAGGCTTTAGTAATATTGCCTATGTAAGATCGAACTGAGACTCACCCAGTCTTGGTCTTGCACCGGTAAGGCAGGTTTTAGTAATATTGCGTATGTAAGATCCAGCTGAGACACCCAGTCTTGGTCTTGCACCGGTAAGGCAGGTTTTAGTAATATTGTCTATGTAAGATCGAGCTGAGACTCACCCAGTCTTGGTCTTGCACCGGTAAGGCAGGTTTTAGTAATATTGCGTATGTAAGATCCAGCTGAGACACCCAGTCTTGGTCTTGCACCGGTAAGGCAGGTTTTAGTAATATTGCCTATGTAAGATCGAACTGAGACTCACCCTGTATTGGTCTTACATCATTAAATCAGGTTTTAGTATTAAAAAGAAGAGATTTGTCCTAAACTTCATCCTTGGCAGGCGTCTTGGAGACTGCAGTAGATTTAAATTGAATAACAGGACACCGCTGCTGCTCGTTATCCNAGAACTGAGACTCACCCTGTATTGGTCTTACATCATTAAATCAGGTTTTAGTATTAAAAAGAAGAGATTTGTCCTAAACTTCACCCTTGGCAGGCGTCTTGGAGACTGCAGTAGATTTAAATTGAATAACAGGACACCGCTGCTGCTCGTTATCCTAGTGCATCACTTACTTATTTTATTCTCACAGGATCCACGGGAAGAGATAGAGTGACGCTATCATTATGTCAACGCCACTCAGTATAATCTATATCTATCTATACTATTATAAAATTTTTACATGTCAAATTTTCAAAAGTCAAAGATATTTAAAAACGAACTACTCAGATCGACTAATTAAGGGCTTCTGAAACCAAATCTGTCGATGTTTGTTTGTTTGTTCGGGCTTCGCGCAAAAACCAGTGGGTAGATTTTGTTTAAACTATTATAGCCTTAAATTCCAACTTAAATATTGCGGCATGTTTTATCAAAATCGGTTCAGTAGAATTAAATATCTTGATTCCTGTTTTAGTAGCCGCCGTTATGGTACAACAGGTCAAGTAAATGTTTCTGAGCTTTTTATATGAATCTATAGTTGTGTTGGGATTTCCCATGTAGCGGAAAACTGCAATTCACGCGAGTGGAGGCGCGGGCAAAAGCTAGTACAATATATAGGTATAAGTATAACTAATGTCTAGTTATTTTGATAATATCAACATGCATGAATACATATTCAGCAATTGATGTGAGCAATGTTAAACTGTAAAGCTTTGGTATGAAGCCAAAATTAATAGCGAGATGGTATTTAGACTTGCCACCGCCTCCGGTAGTAAATCTCACGAAACAGTGCAACGAAATAAACATTTTAACTTGCAGCATCAAATCACGCTTGTTTTATTTAAAACTAGCCGTTACCCGCTGCTGCGCTCACGTGGATTTATTATCTACTCGAAAACCCTTCCGGGCGTGTGCATGATTTCTTCGTAATCGTATTGCTTTCTGGCTTGCTATATAAAAATGGTGATAGCTTATAGCACACAGAAATATTGCAGCTTGCTGCCAGTGAAAAAAATTTAGAATCGGAACATTAGTTCTGGAGAATACCCCCTACATACGCACTTACAAACAAATTTCACCTCTTTATAATATTAGTATAGACAAAGAGGAAAATATTATAAGTTTAATGTAGAAAGAAATTCAAAATCTGCTTTACAATGCAACGCTAAACTATATATGAGTCAAACGATACTGAGAAAAGTTAAAACGAGAATTTATTTCGAAAATTCTCCTACTACAATACGGAAAGCTTCAAAAAGTAGGGTAATGCCATGATTGTTTCGTGAAGGTAAATGAACTACAAGCTGTGATAGTCTAGCGGTATGACCATGCATACCAAAGTCTTAGATTTCAAATCCAAGGCCTGATTGAACCTCTGATTTTTAGAAATTCTGTGCGTGATATGAATTTAATGATTAATTCTTAGTAGCTGCAAAAGATGAAGAATGCAAAAAATCTTGCGAGAAAATCTACATACGTAAACAATTTTCTCGGCGGCATTTATTAAGTCTCCCAATAATGCACCAGGCTAGTTTGATGAACTATAATCTTTTTCATTCTGAGAGAAGACCCATATACTAATACCCATATAGTAGTTAATAATATATTTTGAGTACCCAGAGAAATTAATACAAACACTATATTGATTCGAGAAAAATGCAATTATCGATAGATAAATTGAGAGGAGGGGACNTAATTTAATGATTAATTCTTAGTAGCTGCAAAAGATGAAGAATGCAAAAAATCTTGCGAGAAAATCTACATACGTAAACAATTTTCTCGGCGGCATTTATTAAGTCTCCCAATAATGCACCAGGCTAGTTTGATGAACTATAATCTTTTTCATTCTGAGAGAAGACCCATATACTAATACCCATATAGTAGTTAATAATATATTTTGAGTACCCAGCGAAATTAATACAAACACTATATTGATTCGAGAAAAATGCAATTATCGATAGATAAATTGAGAGGAGGGGACGACGATGAGGCAACGCCCGTGCCTCTGTACTGGGGATGAATACGGACTGGTGAATGATGATCATGATGAAATTGGTACACCAAACATAGAGATATTTAGACTATAATACAGCGAATAATGTGATATAGTTGATAGCCTTATTGCTAAAAGATAATCTTTTCCAGGCAAACTTTAGTTGAAGAGAAGTATTGTATTTGTTTGAAGAGGATACACTGATATATGTATATGATAAAAAGATATTTAACTCTACGTGGATGAATGAGAGCGACACTATAATAAATAATAATCGCGAGACTGTCGGAAGTATTTTGGATGTTATTTTGACGATTTGCTCAAGACATATTGTAGACGAGGCGCCCGATTGGGGTCGATACGAAAATACATAGCGGCGGCCGACAGACGACAGTAGGCGGCTAGCGGCGCACGCGCCGAGCGCGCGCAGCACGTCTCGGATTCAAATGTACCGGCTCATCTACTACAACCGCGCTATATTTAACCGCTGCGTCCAGATTAATATCTGCATGTTCTGTCACAAAAATAAGTGATCCGTGCCCATTAACGTGTGACGTGGAAATTGATTTACGAAAAGTGCTACCTTCAGTGCCAGACATAAATGGGTCGACTGGATAAAAATATATATGACCGATATCTTACTGGAATACAGAAAGTAAATCTAGCTAGGTAATTTTTGCTGTGAAGTACAGACCTCGTGAGTATCTTTTATCTATTTTCTACTATTTTGTCAATTTGCCAAAATGAGTTGCGTATCAAAAAAATGTGCCAAATATATATACGACAAGTAATGTTAGATAAATTATTTCAGCAAAATGAATCCACCGTCAGCAATTCAGAGTGCAATGAGCCGAGATCGCAAGCCCTTTACTTACACGCCTGGAGGGCTTGATCTATCCGAGATTAAATCTGAACGCATGGCTAAAAGGTTAATGAGAAATGCTATGAGCGAAGGTGTACCTGAGGCTTCCATATCGACGATTCAGTCGCCACCTATGCCATCTACACCAGTAGCACTTCCAAATTTCAATTGTTTGCCGGTTCAAGTATTTCCAACGTTTAATTTACCAGCCAACCCAAAGACTTTATTACGAACCAGGAGTAATTCGGATACAAAAGATTCACCAGTACAGAGGGTACTTCATGAGACGTTTATAAATAGATTTGAAAATAATGATACTCCGAATAAAAATACGTTAACATGTTCACAGCTAAACAATAACAGACCAGCGTCGATGTATGAGAATACTACAGTGCCAAGTAATGTTAAGACGTTACCTAGAATGAATTATGGGACTGATGGATACACGGCTCCCATATTACCAGAAATCAGTTATGATGCTGAATATTTTCAGGTATCACCTAAAATTATTAAAGATAACGAAAATAAAAAAGTACAGATGCTTGAGCTTGATGAAGAAAACGACAAAATACATATTAATGGCAATTTAGAAACAAAATTAGATTTCACATTAGATCCAATATCAATTCCACTGTCAAGTATTACTTCTATGCCGGTTGCAACGAAGCCCGCAAATCAGATCGTGGGCACTGATAACGAACAGGTTCAATTAAAATTACTGTATACCTATTATGTGTATATTTATATGTGTGTTTACATTGTCTGTTATACATATTTATTATACAATATTAAAGAATTGTAGAACACGTACTAATACTTTAATAGTGAGTTATATTGTTTTATTTTATGTAGTGTATAGTTTTTATATTGCATGTATATTGATATCATATATCAATGGTATCTGTTTTATAAACATATTAATACACTATACAAAACAGATACATGTTGTTTATGATCTGTAATAACATTATTAATTAAATTTAATTGTTTTTGTAAAACACTTGAAATAATTATGAATCATTTTCGTTTCCAGAAAGAAGTGAAAGTTATTAAAAAACAAACTCACAAAGAAAATAAGGTTGAGGAACACAATGGTGATGCAAATGGTAATTCAAACGTAGAGGCTGAATTAACTGTTAAATTACCAACAAAAAAATCAGCGGCAAAAACTGAAACAAAGGTCGAGGTAGTCAAGAAAGTTTTACCAAATGGCGATGTTGAAGAAATTAAAACAACTATAACAAAAACCACTATTGATGGTAGAACAGAAATTAAAACAAAAACAGAAACTACAACTATTCCCAAAGAAGAAGATGAAACAGAAGAAGTTGAGGAAGAAGAAGACGGAGAAATGGAGGTTCAACAAATTGAAGAACAACAAGATGAAGATGTTGAAGAACCGAAGAAATCCGTAGTAGAAATTTCAAGTCCTAAACAATATGCAAACGATAATATTATTAAAACTGAAGAAAGATCTGAGACAACGACCACAACAACTAGAAAAGTGGTAGTAGTAAAAGATTCTGCAGAAGAAAAAGCAGTAGAAAAAGAAACAGAAGACGTGAAAGCTGTTATAGAAGATATTCAGGAGCAAGATAATATAAAACAGGTTAATGTTCAAGTAGATGCAAAGTCAGTTGAAGAAGAGGACGAAATTGAAGATGAATTAGAAGAAGTAGAGAAAAGTGAAGAGAAAGAAAAAGAAGAACAAGTTAAAACAGAAAGTATAACAAAAGTGGTAGAAGCAGAGGAGGATGTAGAACAAGAGGAAGTTGAAGAAGAAGAAGAGGTTGAAGAGACAAAAGAAGAATCCCCACCAAAAGACGATGACGAAGAGGAAGAAGAAGGAGAGGAAGAAGAAGAATATGAAGAGGCTGAAGAGAAAGCAGTAATTACATTAGACAAAAAAAGAGAAACTGAAAATAAAGAAACAAAACAGTCAGAAAAAGAAATTGAGACAGATAACACCGAAGAAAAAGTAGAAGTTGATAAAAAAATAGACGAATCTAAGGAATCCCTAAAAGCAGAATATGAAAAAGAAGAAGTTCAAGAAAAGGAAGAACCCGAAAAAATGAAGCCTGAAACCGTAGATGTAAGGTCAGAACCTGTATTAGAAAAACCAAAACCAACTCTTCCATCAGAACAAAAAATACCTATAAGAGAACCTTCTATTCCTCTGGAAAAAGTTGAAGATGTAGAAATAAAGCCTATTGGACTCGGTCCCGGGTTAATTAAAAAATCTCACACTGAGAACACTGAAATCATTACTAGTACTATTGATCCTAAAGGTGGAATCAGTACTCAAACTGAGTATAATAAAGTTGAGAACATTGTGACAGTTAATCGTACTACAAAAGTATTAGACCACAATTATGAAAATATAACACAACAAGGTATTCCAACTGTAAAAACATATTTTCCACCGCCGAGCGTCGATAAAATTTCATCTCCTTTTTCTTCGAGGCCATATCAGCCTGTTTACCCACCTGAACCAACTACTGAAAGACGTCACAGTCTACTACTGGATAGACTTAGTTCAGAACGTCAGATACCTGTAGACACCTACCAATATAGTAATCAGGTATATGATCAACAAACACACTGGCAAGATGATCCCAGGGCTGAAGTTCTCACTGTAAGCAATGTAAAACCAAGTTCAATAACAAATCAGCAATGGTATCAACAATCGAAGGACTCAAATACCATATATAATAATGTTTCGTCATCGACACCTACTTCACAACCTTGGAGTCAGAAACCACAAACACAAAGTCAATCACATTATCAACCACAAACCCAGTACCAACATCAAAATCAGAACCAGTATCAATCATCACCGGCTCCTCAAACTCAGTATCAACCCTCTACTCAACCACAAAATCAGTATCAACCGCCTTCTATGCCTCAATATCAACCTCAGTCAGAACCTCAATACCAGTCCTATACTGAACAAATAGAGAAAACGCCAACAAAAACTTACTCGTATACACCCAAACCTACTTGGGTCAGCAATGTTGATGCGTTACCTAGCTTAACTCAACAGAATCAGTACTCCTACAATAAAAACACATCTGAAAGTTTACAGAAGACCACACAAGAATACTCTTCTTCATACGTCCCACCTCCATGGGAACAGGATAGTTCTTACATAACAGATAATAATACTCAGAACTATTATCAACCACCGCTACAAAACACGTTTACTCCCGTTACCACGCAAAACTGGAAACCACCAACCACTCCAAAACACAACAAACCGAACCCAATTTCTTATATACCACCTGCACCGAACAAGTCATTCGTTAAGACTGCGACAAACGCGGAACCCCCCAAAATTCCTGGACGCAAAACATACTATAGCGAATATGAGAGACGTTACATCACAGTACCAGAGTCAACTTACGTGCCAACTGAGACTAAGTACCAGCCTCAACCAGATCCATCTCCACAATATTACTACGATAACAATGAGCCCACAGAACAATCAGAACCACAATGGCGCAAAGAGTTAAGAGAATTTACTGAGAAGACCACTTACACGCAAACGGAACAGACAAATGTCAAACCTCCATGGGAAGACGATCCTAAGTATGCCAAGTCTACACCGTCTACCTACACTCCAACATGGAGTCAGACATTAAGACCGCGTTCATGGCAGGAAAGGAGTTTCGAATCAGAATATGTGGGATCTCAAGAATGGCCTAAAACTAATACGCTTGGCAGGGGCAGACCTTTGAGCACATTCTGCAAGGGTGTTGATGCAACGATTCCCGAAAGGACCCGAGGTGTATCGGTAGACAGATATAATCCCAACAGCTACCAGTCCCCATCGGAGCATCCTCCAGTGCAGGCGCACACCCTGACGACTCCTACGCCGCACCCGAGTTACCACAACCCGAATATACCTGCGTATCACGCTCGTGCTTCAGCTGAACCAAGGTGAGAAATCACACATAACACATTTATTTTATTGAAGACAAAATGTATAATTACATGAATCATCATCATCCATATTCGTCCATATATATCCCCACTGCAGGGGCACGGACCTCCCCTGATTAGAAGGGGAATTAGGCCATGGTCTACCGCGCTGGCCTAGTGTGGGTTGGTAGAATTCACACACTCATGCGGGCATGTAGTTTTCCTCACGAAGTTTTCCTTTTTCGTTGAATACATTGGTGTCTTCACTGTAGACGATAGATGAATTAGAAATAACTCTGTGGTACGGGACTGGGTCGAACCCGCGACCTTTCGATCGTAAGACGTGTCTATGACCACTTCACCACCAATTGGTGATGCCATTACATAAATACTATCATCTAATTTAAACTATGCAAAAAACAAAAACAAAAATATACTAATTTTTGTATGTTTTTATCATCATTCACTCAGCCTCTTCCCGTTGTTTTTACAGCGAAAGCTTATCCAGCTTATTTTAATTTATTTATTTCTTACGTTTTCTGTTACATGCGTTCGGTCAGTGCGTTTATTTTTCTTTTGAAAGCAATCAGACTGTACTCGCATTGCTAGATGGACAATAATCGCATAGACGCATTGCTAGATGGACCTTTGTCAATATGCTCTGCTCGCCGACCATTACTTTTGTTATTTGAAGTTGTGTATATATTTATTTTATTCTTAAAACTACAATAAGTTTTAAAAAGATTTGGATGCACAGCTAACGATGGTAATTCTGTTGTAACAGAACTTATCTAAATTTATTCTCTCCCTAGTTTTTTTTTGTCAAACGCTAAAATGAGATAGCAAACATTTATAACGAGTACCAACCTAAATTTCTGTTAAATTTCTGTATGTTCCGAGGTCGCGTCTAAATCTTTTTATTTTGACGTGTCTAAACGAAACTGAGAGCAATAAGATTGTAGCTATCTCCTTTTGGCGTTTGACATTAGAAAAAGATAGGGGGAGTCTAATTTAGTTAAGCTCTCTTACAACATAATTACTACCATTGTGATACTATATAAGTTATACAGAATTGAATAAGTATTAATAGGTGCTAGGGTAGCACAGAATTAGTGGGTGTGTCTAAAAAAACATTCAAACGTTCAAGGTCAAGCATTTTGATATTAATTTTAATAGTGACAACACTATTTTCGACTATTTTCAGAGAGCAACCGGTATCTTACCAACAACGTGTGTGGAGGGAAGCGCGCGCCAGCCCGATTCAGTCCAGGTCCTTCAAGTATCTTCAATGGATCACCGGAACAGAGAATTGAGCCATCGTATAGACTTATTTCTTAATTTTAAGTAATCTTACAATTGCTGTTTATACTTTGAAGTATAAACAGCAATTATGAAGTATAAGTTTATGCTTGTATTGATACAAGAATAAACACTTTTGCAAGTCAAAATGTACTATTCTAAATTAAGGAAAGTAATCATAACGGTAGATGGCTAAAGTATTCTTTCATAATAATCCTAAAATTATTTAAAACGAATTTGAAGTGATTATTGATGAAGTGAAATTCGCCAAATGAATGTTAGATTTATAATCGGCTGTCTACAGTTTATGAAAGGAACGATTTGATCGTGGATAGGCTACGAAAACAGTTTACGACAAAAAGTATTCAGTTATTATCCATGGCTTATAACATGTAGCTAAACAACACTTCCCGCATCAAAATTGCTACTTAGTTATCTTAGTAAATTATTTAAACTAATTTGCCACGGACTGCTGGTCAATCGATTGAATTAGAAACAAAGAAAGAACAGAAATATTTTTTAGGAAATTAAATAACAGATAATTAAAAAAAACTATTTATGAAAAATGATAAATGGGCAATGACTTAGCTTAATGCTGAAAGGCAAATTACACAANACAGTACTTCCCGCATCAAAATTGCTACAGATATCTACTTAGTTATCTTAGTAAATTATTTAAACTAATTTGCCACGGACTGCTGGTCAATCGATTGAATTAGAAACAAAGAAAGAACAGAAATATTTTTTAGGAAATTAAATAACAGATAATTAAAAAAAAACTATTTATGAAAAATGATAAATGGGCAATGACTTAGCTTAATGCTGAAAGGCAAATTACACAAATTAATACACACAAATACTCTGCCTTGAAAATAGTAAATACAAAATGGCGGACAGAAACAGATAATAAAAATGGTGGACATTATCGCAAAACTTTCGAGACTCGCAATGATTAAATACATAACATAACAAATGAAGATAAAATTGTAATATAGAAGAACTAATAAGTAATAATATTATAACCTATCCACCATGAGCTGAAATTGAAAAATTGTGTAAAGAACCTCTTGGTATCTTACGCCATTTTACAGAAATTTATTTTCAGTTTTTTCAAAATCTGTTTGCGTAGCCTGTTCGAGACATAAGCGTGTACGGTGTTCTATAAAACGAAATCTTTTGACTACTCTGTTATTAACTTTTATTTACAAATAACGTTCAGTTTGCCTAACATTTAAACATTTAATATACATACTAAATTGATGTAATCAGATAAATCTAATTAAAATAGTCACATATTTATTAATATTATAATTATAAAGTGCTACGCGATATTGTGATACCACTTATTTTAACCTAGTCAAGAAAAACAATGGTACGATTCTTCTAGTTTAAGTTTTAAAGAATGCATTTCTGCTTCAATTCACACTAATTATATACTCAAAAAATTAATCAAAGCATTTTAAATGTAATTAAGCTCATGTAATTTTTATCTTTTTCTTAATATCAAACTATAAGCAGTTACCATTCAACATAATCACTTAATTGCATTTCATAGCGTACTCTAAAAAGTTATATAACACGTTTTAATATAATAATAAAAAAAACCATGTAATTAAAATGACATGGGAACAATATAATTTTCTATCTCGAATATTAAAAAAAAAATTAATCAGGAGCAATAACAATCGATAAATTAAGACATTATAATTCATTATTAATATGAATGACTTCATCTGAATTACCAAATCATTCGAATTAATTTTGAATTCGAATTGAAAAATTAGTAATTCCTAATAAGTCGACGGTTGAATTCGTATAAAATCGCACATGGATAAATTAAATCGTATTTATTGTGTAAGTATACAATATACATCACGTCTTTTGATAAAAAGAGCGTTTTATGTATATTAGTTTATACTCTTATTGCTTTATTAATTTAATTAGTATAATTTTATACTTTATTATATTAATAAAACCGCAAAATAACCTCGAATCAAAATCACCGGTGTGTTTAATAAAGTTCCTTCTTAAATAAAACGTTATTAAAAATAATAATTAGTTGCATGTTACGTTGTGCCATCGTATTTATGATAATATTATGATACATATTTGTGAATTAATTGTTGAGTTTTATTTTAATAAAATCTTCAAGTACACGTGTTGTTTATTTAATAACAAAAATTTAATCCATTGTAAAATTGATACTTGATCGTAAAAGGAGAGCAGGGAACTTTGGCGTCTGTCTGGTCGTAAAATTGTCTAATATTGTCAGATTATCGACTTTGCGTCGTGACGATAAAATTTCACCACGTTGAAGAAAATGTAACTTTGAAATATCATCTAGATCTAGGATTTGCTATAATAATCTCCACGCTTGCACACCTCTGCTACAATCTCTAAGATACCTGGTCTTGGAGATTGCGGTAGATTTAGACTGATTAACAGGATAAAGCTGCTGACCGCTATCCTGGTATATTCATCAGCTGATTCTCAAAGCCTACCAAAATTACGAGAAAAATACGAGAAGAAATAATAACGAGAAAAAAGAATAACTAACGAGAAATAATAACGAGAATAAAGAATAAGAATAACGAGAAAAAGAAATAACGAGAAGAGAATGCTGCTGTTATGATGCCGGTGTCACACACAGTCTTATAAATTATATTAGATAGGTGCATTATCAGGCATTTTTAAACAATATTATCGTTTCGTTGAAGCGAATCAGTGAAATTCGCAAACGTTCGGCGTTATTATTGTCGTTGAGTCCGTGGGGGACCCGTCCAGCCAATTTCCATACCTTTCCAAGCTTTTTGAGACGACGAACGATGCTTGAATGGTCCACGTCACGTCGTCGGAAAGTTTGTGTGATCAAAATGATAAACTTTGTGTGATGAGCACACGAATGTTTGTACCTGAGACATGGATGTTTGTCTATATATCGCTCATCCAATAGAATAATGACGCAATTGCAAAAAAAAAAGTTAAAATTTTATTTTGTGTTTAATTTGGATAATTTGTTGTTTAATATGGAATTTTTTCGAGAATGCTCAAATTATTAATAATAACCTATAAATAAATTATGAAGAATCATGATAATTGATGATTTATAAAATGGATATAATCCAATTTTGAACTGAAACGCTTCTTTTGATAAATTGCAAAAATGTAATTACGTCATTGTTCTATTGGAAGAGTGATATGTATGATATTAGCATATAAGTAACTATATCGTTGTCTAGTGCTTAAGACACAGGGTATCCTAATTTGGGTTGGATCAATGTGTGTAAAAAAAATTGTTCTCAATATTATTATTATTAATCTCCTTACAGGTAACTGTTAATTGAAGTTGTCATCACTCCATGTCATCACTCCATCACATCCTGTGGATGCTGTGATAACCAGCTGAGAGATGTACCAGAATAATGGGTAGCGTTATCCTCTTGTTCAAAGAGAATCTACTGCGACCTCTAAGATGCCCGACAGGCGTGGAGACCCCTACTTTGAGGGCGGCCAAGTCCTCCTTTAGGGCTCAAGTCCAGCTGTGGACTTTTACGCAGTGATGATGATAACATAGAATTTTTGCAGTAAATTTACTTTGTATTACTGTACGAGTATGACTGCACGGATAGCGCAGTGGTTTAAGTGTCCACTGCACTGTCAAGTGTTATGGGTTCGATCCCCACACGTGACAACAACTTTGTGTAATCCATAAATTGTTTTTCTGAGTCTGAGTGTTCTGTGTTCCCGTTATTTGAATGTTTGTAAAGTACCGGCGACACAGAAATTAATCCTAATGCGGGAGGTGTTTAAAAATAAAAAATAAAATAAAATAAAAAGTATGAAGTGTGAAAGAGAAAGGAATATTTCCGTCTCTTACTCTCGCACAATGTGGCTGTTTACACGGTGCGGTGTGGCAAATGCGGTATCATGACATACGATGCAATAATTGGATAACAGTTGGTCGGCTCGTGATGGATGAGATGGCGTAGCGCCAACGCGTTTCACTTGCGCCGCGGGGCCCCACTTACAGAACTACACCTCACACACTACTACACTTCTATTGCTTCAATTCATCATCATCACCGGTCTGCGGAATATTACTGCTGGACATGCTCCTCCCCCTTAAATTCAAATTCAAAATTCTTTATTGCGAACATAGATATCTCAAGTTGTTACAATACAAAAAAATATATCTGCACAGCTACACTCGACCTGACCGGCGTGCAAAATTATATTTATTTAGTTACATGTATATATATGGGTCATTTGTATAATTAATCATTTATCACTTAAGTTTTCAAAGAGGGATTCGCCATAATTGCCACGTTTGACAAGCGTCTTGGAGATGGCAGTAGATTTTGTTTGAATAACAGGATAACGGTGGTGACCATTATCCTGGCGCATTCCTCAACTGGTTCTCACAGCATCCACTTGAAGAAATGGAATGACGCTATTATTATGCAGGCACCACATAACACTATTACACATTATACAATGTTATATACACAATCACACACACCTTTTCCCCCTAACATTCCGGCAGCGAATCGAACCCTGGTTTCCCTTGTGACAGGCGGGGATATTGACCACTATACTACCGGAGAATTGGGGTAGGTAAAGACCACTTATTTTTACTCGTTACAAACAAAGTGGCTATCTGTAGCCCACTTTTTAACCCCGCGGGAAACGAGACGTGTTGGGTGGCGAACCACGACGCTGCTATTTTTATAAGGTACAAAAAATATTAAAGTTCCTCATTACGTTTCCACGAAAAGCAAGAGTATAACAGGTCCATCCAAACAGAGCCCCTCATCCTTGGGTAAAGCTAGTCATCATCGTGGGACTAGCCATGCAGCTATCGGCGCGGTAGCTAGTTTAGTGGAGTGGAAAGGAATGAGGGTGAGGTTAGAAAGGTGTATTGAGCAAGGAATATGAAATTTGAGAAAATGACTATAGGATATAGGATACTACTATCTCGGAAGGAGTAGGAAGAGACAGTAGTAGCTCGGGTGGCCGGGGTCGCTTACCTGTATACTTAAGTTTATTTGCCGGACAGGCTAAAAGACCAAGTACTCCCTGACCTGATTCTTCTGTTACTTGCAGTAAAATGTCTAGTCCAGGGGCACTGACCTCACCTAATTAGGAAGAGGAATTGATAGATTACACAGACTCATTCAGGCGTGCAAGTTTCCTTAAGAAGTTCCCATGACGTTTTGATCGTGAGTTTTACCTGGTCACCAATGTCCCTACTAAAAAGTCCTCTACCTACCTATGAAAATCCCGTTATAATGATTTCAACTTTGGATTATCATATATGGAACAAATAAAAAATAGAGAAAATTCTTTAAAAAAACCACATGTTGGGTTTTATAGGGATTTTTATAAACGAGCAACTGAATGTTTTTCATTTGAAATCATAGATAGACACTTCAATGTAATTTGATTTGTAGAAATTCGATAGTCACCAATGGTGCCGATTCTGTTGTAACAGAACTTAACTAAATTTGGTCCCTCCCTATCTTTTTCTAATGTCAAACGCCAAAACGAGATAGCTACAATTTTGGTGCTGTCAGTTTTGTTTAAGAACGTCAAAATTAAAAGATTTCGGCGCGATTTCGGAACACACGGACTAAAGATACGCTAAAACGCAACATTTTTTGAAAGCAATATTTTTGTCGGTGCTACTTATAAACGTTTGATATCTCGTTTTGGCGTTTGACATTAGAAAAATGCAGGGAGGGACTAAATTTAGTTTAGTTCTGTTACAACAGAATCGGCCCCAATGTAGTCATTAAAATAGAATTAATTTACTAAAATTACTTAGTTACAATGAACAGTTTGCGAACTCCTACGGGATATGCGTGGCCAGGAGGGGGCATTTGGCGGGGGTCCAGGACATTTGTCTCTCCTTGTAGAGAGCCAGTTATCCAATTATTGCCTCGTGTTTCGCAATAAACTTCTCCATTTTTACTGTCACGCGAAATTAAAAGAATAATAGTATTTTATTGGTATTTTTCGTTTATAAGATTTTTAAATGTTTTATTTATTTATTAAAATAAATAACAGTTTTTAAAGCGCTATTCAGTAGTAATTATCAGTATCGAACCAGATTTATGTAAGTATATATAAAACCAGTTTCTGCCCGCGGCTCCGCCCGCGTGAATGTCTGTCTTCGGCTACATGGGAAATCCCTACACAATCATAGATTTATATAAAAAGCCTCTGAACCACTTTTACTTCATCTGTACTACCTTAACGGCGGCTACTACAACAGGGATCAAGCTGTATCTTCAATTTTACTGGACCGATTTAGTATCTTTAAGACTGTAGTAGTTTTATCAAAATCTACCAGCTAGTTTTTGCGTTAAGCCTGAACAAACAAACGAACAAACAAATAAACAATCAAACAAACATCGACGTCACTCCGACGTCAATCTAAGTAGTTTGTTTTTAAATAGCTTTATTTTTTTGAACAGTATAGATAGATATATAAAATAAAAAGATCTATAATCTCATTTATCGTTCTCTCTTTTTTAAATCCGAGCCTTTTAAAACCGCATAATATTTTAAGGTGCACACGTACTTAAGCTCGTGGTACTTCAAATGGGGGAGGAGGGGAGGTTTTCCTCCCCTCCTGAGTGTTTCCCTGTTCTATCGCTGTAAAGAAAGCTTTTTACGGTTTTGCGGGACGTGGACTCCGCTTACGT
>WUAW01001555.1:43308-55973 GCA_017165845.1 Thaumetopoea pityocampa | reverse complement strand
GGAAAGACAGAAGGTCCTTCGACGGAAAGTCCTACGACCAGAGTAATAAATCTGAAAACAAATAAAGGACGTAACAATACAAAGACCCGTAGTTAGTAGGGTTAATTAGACAGGTAGACAGTTATGATATTGTTACATTAAATATGTATGTCAGTTCACAGTCATAAGTCAGTTTGAAAAAGTCTTAAAATTCATTCTAAAAATTTACTCGGTATTGGTACTTTTGATACCAGAGTTGTAGATCTCTATACCGATTCCAAAAATGCAAAAATGGTTTCACCCTCGCAATCTTTTATATAAATATCACTTATACATATAATGAACTCAATATCTATCGTGATTCGTGGCAATAAAACAGCGGCCATATTGGTGCGTCATATGTTCAAAATGTTATCGCGGTTTTGTCTATGATATGAGTTTTTCCACTCGTATATCAAGCAACGGCGTTTATTAGATTTATCCGCTGACAACGGTTTTGGACAAATTTTGTTAGGTAAGATTTTATTGGGTGAAACTTTGGATAAACTGTTTTAAATGTTAGTAAATATGAATGATTGGATAGTATTTTTTGTCCCTTCTAATCTGTTTTTATTATGGAAATTACCGTTGATCTTTTATTAATTTATATTAGGCAACAGCTGCATCACGTCATGAATGATGTTCCATTCTAAATGTTGGGACAGGCTTGTAAATGAAATGTAGGTTCAGTTTTTTAAGTTTCTTTCTCAACAGACAGTTGGTCAATAATATCTCTGTAGCATTAGTATAATTCAAATCGTTCTGCCCATCTGTTTATCCAGTACAAAATACTGTTTCCACGAAGAAAAAAATCAATGGTTACTTTGTTGTATTTAATATTACTAATAAATAATACTAATAATTTATCTTAACATATTTTTACATAGCATACTTATTACATACATTACGAGTAGTAACCGAGGTAGAGTATTCGCATTGGTTTTATCTAATCAAAGATAATCTGTATTGCTAGAGAAAAAAAAACTTAAATCGATAATTACCCGATATTTGTAAAGTAAAAATCAAGGCGAACTAATTAGATATACATCAAACAAAACACTATGATACTTATATGTAATTTCATTCATATGATGGATCAGTGTTTTTTTTACATTTTAAATATGTGACTTTCGACTTTGCCAAACCCCATAGCGTTTCATCACGGATAACTTAAATTGTTCACTCGAGCGAATAATTGTTACACCCACTTGGAGACCCAAAAGCCAAACATCCAATTTACTATCATGCAATCATTTTCCACCAAATTTGTTAACAATGTAAAAGAAAAAAAGTATTATCTCACAACAAGGTAAAGGTGAAAAAAAAAAAAGAATTAGGCTCACGATTAAAAATAAATATTATGAAAAAAAAAGAGATTACTATCAATACGCTGTATAATGTACTTACCTACCGCATGGATGCACAATCAAACGCCTTTGCCGAAAAGTCAAATTGTCTATTGAAAATGTCGGCTATCCGTTTGGGCGGGAAGCTTTGACACAAACATCTTGTTAGTTTGTACCAAATACGTACTTTTATAAATATAAATAGGAGCTGAAAAAATTGGCAAATACAAATTGGAAGCCTGCAGTCATAGTTCCGTATAAAAAGCGATTCCTATTTTAAAAATTTTAATTCTTTTATTGAGGATTCTAATTATGAAAATTGATTTCATCATCACCCGTGAAAGGCCTCCTCTTTAACAGGGAAAATATTCCGTAGTCTCTGTTGCTTGGCAAGCATCTCGGAGATTGCAGTAATTTTTGGTTGAATCAAAAGTATTTGGTTGAAAAAAAAAAGTTTTTAATTAATTAATATTCAATTATTCTGAGTACTCTAGGTATACGTTATATTTAAAAGTGTCAGGATAATACCATGAGCTCTATTTCATAGTTTAAATCAACTTTTCTCGCGTTATGTATATTTTAAGAAAAGTACATTAATATTAATTTTGCATGATGAAAATGAGACAAAAAAAAAAAACAAAAATAATCGAAGTCGTTTTGATTATGCCAAAATGAACACAAAATAAAAAAAAAATATTGTAATTCGGTTTGTTACAAATTACACAATAGTACGAAGTATTTTTGATAGTTTAAAATAAATTTATAAAAAAAACTCAAATATGATAATAAATTAATACACTATTAAAACATACTTAAATACAAGGAAAATAAAATTAGAATGGTTCTGTTAATTCACGTAAAAGGAGTTCGCGGACATTCTTCTCCAACGAATAATAGAATAATAATACAAATAGAAATACAAAACGCACTGATTTGATTTTCATTTGTAGTATGAGTGGAATAAAAGCCAGCGCAATAGTAACTTAAAATTGTTATTTAAGACGTAATGATCGCGACACCGAGCGGCTATGAGCCGCCTGTATCCACCGATTGGCCGCGAACTTCACCAGGTCATCGGTCCACCTAGTCGGGGTTCACCCTGCATTACGGTTTCCGGCTTGGAGTCGCCACTCCAGCACTTTAAGACCCCACCGTCCATCAGTTCTGCGAGCTATATGCCCCGCCCACTGCCACTTCACTTTTGCAATCCTCTGAGCCACGTCGGCGACTCTAGTTCCGCGGATTATCTCATTACGAATTACATTACATATACACATTACATATTTACATAAGCGTATTTACCTAACTTTATAATCTAATACGGAACCCTAAAATCAAGAATAAAACACCTCACGATACAATGGCGAGCCGTAACAAATGTACCATCGTTTCGTTGTCACTTTTTCTATGTAAATCGTCGTTGTAATTTGTGTTGCGAGCGTCTCTTTGTGGTTGGACGCGCGATTTTTTTGTCGCAATGTCGCCGCGTCTTCGCTCGCCCGTTCAATTATTGCCTTAGTTCATTCAACACATTTATGCAATAACAAATCTAGCGCGAATAGTATCTTCCTTGAAAATGCACTTTAAGATGAATAAAATAAAGTATATTATTGTAGATCAAGGAATTTTAGTTATCATATTGCTTATTTCAACGCAAGTCGGTTGCCGTGGGCTTTTGTTAGCGCGCGTCTTATTCGTTTTATCTGTGGTTTCAGAACGCGCGTGTGAGTTTTGAAATTGGAATGCTTCATTTTTTTAAGTGTTTTCACTATTTGGTTTCTGTCCAGCAGGCCTATTCACCAATCATTCGAACCGCGGAATCAGAAACGGAATCGATGACTCGGGTTGTAATCAAATGAAACCAATATTTTGCAAAAATTCACTTTGTAATTCAACGTATGCTTAAAAAGAAACCCAGTTTTTGACTTTTCGAATGCAGGAAACCGAGTTTTGATTTTTTGCGACTATAAGCAATATACTGTTGAAAACCTCATCAAACTCATTTTAGTAATTTTACCGAGAGTGAGCGCACGAATGGATAACAAAATTTAAAAAAATGTTTGTCTATATAGCGATAAGAAGTAGATGTAAAGACTGAAATATTAAAAAAAAATATTATAGTTATTCTAATTAAAAACAAATTAATAAATAATATTCAAAGTTCAGACACACAATTACGATTTATAGGTATGTATATATGTTGGTTAAGGCTTAAAACAATACAATCCTTTTCATAAAATTAAAGCAAGGGAATCGATAAAAAATATTATATTATCATGTTCTATTCAAATAAAGAATTTCGTTATGAAATCCAACGGTCTTCAAACATAAAAACGCAAGTTTACTGCGCTGTCCTTACCACTTCTTATCTCTGATTGGTCAATACACGTTGGTTTCTTTTTAAATTTACATTTTTTTTTTCACCGGCGTGGACCACGGCAATAATTGGTTAATTGATCCTAATAAAGTTTGTTGTTTACGATTTTTTATTATTATTAACAGTGAGTTTTTTAATAATATGATATTATTTTTATATCAGAATGTACTCGTATTTCTGGAATCCGATAAAATTAACGAAAGCAATTGGATGTAATTGCTTAAAAGCTACTAATTAATTTTGTTTTTTTTTTATTTTTAGTAGCTAAGTAGTATGTAAGTAATTTTATTTTACATTAGTTTTATTCAACGTTTTTGCTCGCGTGGGCTATGTGGTAGGTATTTATGTTAATTACAGGAATTATTTTTAAAAAGTATTCATTAAAATTTGTCGATGTATGAAAGAACAACAAATTAATTTGTTGTAAAATTGTTGTGTGGCGCTGGCTTATGCCAGCGCCACACAACAAACACAGAAGGATTGACGCTATTATAATAGCGTCAATCCTTCTGTTCCTGTGTATGCTGTGAGAACTAAGAGATGCACCGGGATAATGAAGAACAGCGTTATCCTGATATTCAATCAAAATCTACTGCGATCTCCAAGATGCCTGCCAAGCGTGGAGGTTATGGCAAATCCCCCCTTTTTAAGGTGGAGGCTCATGTGCAGCAGTGGACCTCCACGAGCTGATGATGCTGATATAAAGTACTGAATAAGCTGTCGATAGCTTTTTCTAACTCCTATAATATGACAGCCATCTAAAACAAATCTGCCTTTTTAAACAGCCAGTGATTTCTGCAGATATTTTTTTATCGGCATGAGATCGCTGTTAGCCGTGACGGCTTTTACAGCTTCACCGGGCGGGATGGTGAGCGCGGAGAGCCTTCAGCCGTTGCCAAAAGGCAAGAAGGGGCGACTAGCGCAAGGGAACCCCGGGTGCGTCCGGGCCTCGGCTTGGACCGTCGCGGACAGTCGCGGGAGCGACTGTTGGGGGGGAAACGCTTCGCCGGTTAGGACAGAAGCGATGATAAATTGGTCACCGTCCCCGCCGGCGGGGTTCAGTGTAAGATTCTGCAGATTTTTTTTTGATGTGAGAGTTGCTGTTGGCCCTGAGGCCTTTACAGCGTCACCGGACGAGGTGGCGAGCGCGAAGTGCGTTCCAGTCTAGCCTTCACGGCTGAGAAGCGGGGCGGCTAGCGCGAGGGCACCTCGAAAGTGTCTCGAGCCTCGGCTTGAACGACCACCGTGGGGGGGTTCATCGGGGTCGCGGGCCTCGGAGGCAGACTGTGGGGCGGGGCGGGGCGATACCTGGGGATCGGGACGCGCCGTTCCGACTCGCGTCGAGAAGCGCGAGGGTGATGGGGTCATGGGGGTCGTGCAGGATATGTCGGGGGCGGCGGTGCCGCGGGATTGCGTCGCGATCCGGTTCGTGGGCGGCGGCGGCCACCACCAGCGGATTGGGGTGCTCGGAGGCCCGCGCGAAGTTCCTTTCGGATACTTCGCGGAAGTGTTTCGGGATCGTGGTGAGTCGGAGGTCCGCGTGGAGATCGATGTTGCGTAGAAACCAAGAGGTGCCTACGGCTTTCCGGAGAAAGCGATTTTAAAGGATAACCTGAAGGCTCTTGATGAGAGCGGGAGCGGCGTGCGCGAACGCAACGCACGCATACGACATGTTGGGACGGATGCAAACTTTGTATAATGTCACTTTACTAGAAAGCGTCATCTTACTCCGTTTGCAGAGGAGCATCGGGTGGAATTCTGCAGATGTCCGTGGCGGTTGATTATATAAGGGGAGAGGGAGGGGGGGAGGTAGAGGGGAGGGGGAGGTAGAGGGGAGGAAAGGGTAGGGTATATTGTCTACACCCCCCCCAGTCGACGCAAAATAGTAATATTCACCAAACACTCACTTATTATTCTTGTTTGTGTAGTTTTCAATTGATTGATTTTATTAGCATTAGAGTTTTGCATTTTTATAGCGTGAAGTCACGGGCAAAATATAGTTTATCTTTGTCCATGTTAGAACCTCCCATATAAAAGCTATAGCTGTGTTTGTGCATCAGGTGACGCGAATTTGTTCGTCAGATGTTCCATAAAAAACTGTAGAGGTATTAATGCTTATGCTGCACGAACACTGTCATATTGGTTCATATATTACATTATATTACATTTCATATATTACATTAGTTCATATACTACATTATACATTAGTACACGGCGCGGCAACACGTTGAAACCGTATATTTATATAAAAATGCTCTACCTACCACTGTATTCGCTTCCACAATCACATGCATAGGAGGCATTATAACTCAGGCCTCAGGAGTAGCGACTCTTCTACATTGGGATAGGAATGATAATCATATACTAACCAATCTATAACATTATATTCGAGACCAGAGGTCCTCAAACATTTTTGTCTTGTAAACAAAAAAAATTGTAATGTTTTTCACTTTTGGATAGACCCCCAAAGCGTAGTTAATATAAAATTGTTGTAAAATTTATTAATTTCAAATGTGTTTTTTATAGTTAGCGTGGCGGGTCCATGTAGACCACTTTGAGTATCAATATTCTAGACCATTAATAGTCTAAGTGGTCTATATCGACTCGTTAGAAAATTAGATCTTTCAAAGTGACTAGTACTATAGTACCTACTGCTGGTATACCAACTGTCAAAAACACGTTTGAATTGATGAATGTGAAAAAAAAGTCAATATTAGTTAAGCAAGGGACTGAAAAGCATGCCAACAGAAAACATAACAACAGTTTGAAAATTAATTTTTTTTTTTTTTTTCAAAGTGATTAGTACTATACGAGCTATCAAAAACACGTTTGAGTTGATGAATTTGCAAAAATTCAATATTAACTAAGCAAGGGGCTTATCCACTGAAAAACATGGCTAGGGGTACACGAAACAAAAAAAGTTTGAGAATCTGTGTTCTAGACAAACATTGACTGTTTTAAATTAAGGTTCCTTGTATCTTGCGCATTAAACAACGGTATAGGTACTTGTGGTGACTTATGTCATTATGTAGTACCAGGCATCTTGAATAGATGGCGCAGTACTAGAGTGACGACATTAGAAGCCTGAATCACGCTAATGAAGTTTGATAGCGACTTAGCATATATGCAACGTCCCGACATAGATGTCGGGTAGACCGTCGGCGCGGTGGCAGGCCCCGCCAGAGATAACACCCGTCTGGTCGGTAGATCTTCCTTTTTCCGGTACTGCCACTTCTGCCACACTTCGATCCAATAGCTAATGACGTGATTATCAACGTCATTATGGGTCATAATCATATCGCTATTTACTTAAATCTTTAAATGGAATACACAAACATTCGTGCTCATCACACAAAAATTGCCTCTATCGAGATTTGAATCTGAGACCTAATGCTCAGAAAGCAAGGCCAATAGTAACAGAGACAATGAATTGACAAAATTCGTCTATAATCTCTACAGGTGCCAGTAATAACTATGAGGTGGGTTGTATGCTCCATCCAAGACATAAAATAACCACATGAGATCTTAGAATCTTGACATGTAAATAACCTTCACAGCTTGTACCAGATTGTCCATCAATCATACGGAAAAATGGTTTTATTCTCATCATTTATGAATAATTCATAATGTTTTACCGTTTTTGATATGAATCGAAGGGCTGTCTCAACCATTTTACGACTCGTAAACTCCAAATTTAGCGGCGAATTTATAGAACGTAAGTTCAAATTTATAGAACGTAGGTTCAAATCTATAGAACGTAGGTTCAAATTTATAGAACGTAGGTTCAAATTTATAGAACGTAGGTTCAAATTTACTTAACCATAAAAATAAACTCATTTGGTTCGTGAGAAAGAACAGAAGATTTGATGGCAATATATTTCCCAAGCTTAAAAATACAAGGGCAGTATCAAACTGGTTCTTTAAACGGTAATGACTGGTTTGAACCCGAGTAAAAATATTCAGAAGGTTCTCGACAAGATTGAAGTGGATTAGCGGCCGGTAGCAGTCATAGTGGTAAGACCATACATGCAAAGTGTTAAATTTCGAGATCGAATCTAAGGCAGTACCTACCTCTACTTTAATTACTTTTTAACCTCATAAAATGGCGGCGTTGTGGTTCGCCACCCGACACGTCTCGTTGCGCACGGGGGCGAACTGTGGGCTGCGGATATCCACTTTGCTCATTAAATGATCGTAGCAGGTGGAAAGAAGTGGTCTCTGCTTACCCCTATGAGAAAGAGGCGTGACTGTATGTATGTAGTATATACTGTACTCTCTGCCTACCCTTATGGGATATTGGCGTGAGCGTATGTATGTATGTATGTACCTATCTCTGACTGTGAAATCATGTTTGTATTAATAATTTGATAATTATCACTCGTCGCAAACGGTGAAGGAAAATATTGTGAGGATACCTGCATGCCTGACAGATATTCTCGACGGTATGTGGAAACTGGCAATCTGCATTAGGACTGAGTGTTGGACTAGAATCTCACCTAACCCCCCCCCCCCCCATTCTGATATGAGATTAGTGCCCTACAGGGGGTCAGTAGATGAGTTGATGATGGTGATGAAATCTACCTCATTCATCATACAACAATAACGTGACTCTCATTCGTTGTCTTACTGCCAGGTAATAAAATTGCAATACTGTGGCAACTGTTACTAATTTAATGCTACGATTTCTTGAGAAATTTTTATTACGTCATTAATAATAGTTAATCGCAAGGAAAAGACTATATGCTAAGTGATCTGATGAGATACAAAAAATATTTAAAAGCGATAAAAGAAATAAAATGTGGACAGAAACAGCTAAAGATCGACTCAAATGGAACGAACTAGAGGAGGGCTTTACCAGTTTTGGGGTTCAAACTACTAAATAGTATCTATAATTACTTTTTTAATGTAAATATTTTTATTGTAACGTCTATATACGTTACAATAAAATAGTAATTTAAAAACATATATACAGTAACATACTTATGTACACTGGAATTAAAAATATATAATACAAAGTAGGTTAGAAGGGGAGGGGTTGTTATGAGGAGGGTAAAGGGAGGTTGGTTATAACCTGATATCATATAACCTAATGAATTTGAAGAAAAATTTAAACAGAGACGTATAATTTAGAGATAGAATGAAAGATACAGACGGGGAATAACAATAGGAAGAAGATCGTGGCTTTTTAATTTATTTTTTTTAATTTTTTATATACTGTGGCAACACTGCTCCCTAGCTCGCGTTATAAACAGTATACAATATAATTTTGCGTTGAAGCGACGTGCCTTATCGCGACTCGTTCAGCTCACTTGACAAATAGTAATTTATATGTTAATAATTTCGCTTTTACGGTTGACTGCGGAATATCTAGTTATAGGACAATATATACCTTTTTTTATTTATATTACGTAGGTAAGTTAGTATTGGTGTTGATTCTGCTGTAACAGAATTTAACTAAATTTAGTCTCTCTCTACTTTTTTCTAAAGTCAAACGCCAGAACAAGGTAGCTAGCTGTCAATTTTGGTGCTATCAGTTTTGTTTAGACTCATCAAAATTAATAAATTTAGAATTGACTTCGGAACATACGGACTAAAGATATCAAAAAAACGCAATATTTTTTTATAATATTTGACAGAAACGTAGGTTGGTACTCGCTAAAAATGTTTGCTATCTCGTTTTGATGTTTGGCATTAGACAAAGATAGCGAGAGTCTAAATTTATTATAGTTTAAGTTGTGTTATTTCAGAATTGATAACATTATCATACAACGATTGGCACAGTGGCAGTAACTATGCTTTCTATGCCAATGAGTCTTGGGTTCGAATCCTGGTAAGGGTAAAGTTTGTGTGATAAGCATAAAAATAACACAATAAATCGCGAAAAATAGGTGCGACGACGACGAGCGAAGCGAGCAGGAGGATGTTAGGTTGTTATAAAAAACGCACGAGCCGAGCGAGCGAAGCGAGCGTGCCGCGGTAGCGGCCGGCTGGTGCCACTAAATAAATAGTAATAAACATCTTGATTGCCCCAAATAGGACTTTTAAAATACACCATAGCCGCGGGTCCTCTAGAGTCTGTGTCACTATTCTGGAGAATTACCCTTTAAATTGGTCAAAGACTACAAACTAAGAAAGAATAAGAAGAAAATAAGAGGACACACTTACTTAAAGTCAGTCGCTCACTCAATTGAAATAGTTTTCATCGCGCAAGAACGTTGAATGTCTGTGACCTAAAGCTAAACTACTACTTTTCCACTACTACCTTTGTTTTAACTATTTCAAACCTGGATCTATCAAGTAACTACTAATTACTTTATTTAAATGACAGACATTTATAAATTATCGCACCTGATTCCCAATGCAGCTTCATCTAGCGCACAAAAACTCATTTACGTCAATATAATATTATTACATCATTAAACAGCCTAAAAAGTAGCCATAAATATTCTATTCTACAAACCATCGTAGCTCATTACAAAAATCCAATTTCGAATTTTAAATAACATCATCATTGTGGCCACAAATCATCGGTAGATAAAAAAAATATGAACCACCCCTGCTCCACATCCCCACAGAGTATATTCATAAAAACACCCAATAACATGCGTTAGTTCTAGCCGAAAACATGCAGCTGTCGGTGCTATAAAAAAAGTTACCGGCGCTGTTATTGGTAGGAGCGTTATGGCGGGAACATTAGTCGCATCTGTCATCTTCTATATTGTCTATGTTTGGCGGCCATATTTTTGCGTTTTCATTTCGTATTTATGCGACGGTATTGTTATAAAATGTTATGTTTACGACTTGTATTACGATCATTGTGTAAGGAAGCGCCCTATTATAAAGTTATGTTGACATCGAAGCATTGTGAGCCGGCCGAACGCGTGTTCGTTACTGCGGACCTATTATAATCCTAGTTTTTTTTTAGAAGAAAAGCACATGAGTGTACTGGTTCTCCGATTATGCACAATCGCTTTCGCCCATAGACACATATTAGTTTATTATCTAATTTAGTGCACCAAAAACTAATAAACAGAATTAAAATTAAGGTAGCTCTTTCGTCTTAGTTATGCCTACTTTTTTAGCAACCTCCAACTCCATCTTGGTGTTTTGGATAGTATTATATATATAATTTTTCTTTCTTCATTTATCAATTTATTTAATTGTCTAGTTTAATTACCAGGTATAAATTGTTTTTAGATTACTCTCTGGACCCTTAATTGGTATATTGTATTCTGATTTTTTTTTTGTTGTAACCTGTATACGTATCTTTATAATTTTGTAAATCAAAGATTATTTAAAAAAAACTACTCAGATCGACTGATTAATTGCTTCTGAAACTAAATCCGTCGGATGTTTGTTTATTTTTTTGCCTGTTCGAGCTTCACGCAAAAAACAGCGGGTAGGTTTTATTCAAACTATTACAGTCTTAAAGTTACTATTCCAACTTAAATACTGTTGCATGTTTCATCAAAATCAGTCCAGTAGAAATGAAGATACAGCTGGATTCCTGTTTTAGTAGCCGCCGTTAAGGCAGGAAAGCTTAAGTAAAAGTGGATTTAAGCGTTTTATGTGAATTTATGATTGTTTCGGAATTTTCCATGTAAAGGAAAACAAAATTTCATGCAGGCGGAGCCGCGGACAATATCTATTAAATAAATAAATTAACGCAAAAAGTATTAACGCAATAAATGTTATAAGGGTGGATGTGTGGATACAAATATATCCTTTTTGGGGGTGGGTTTAAGCTGATAATAGACTCCAACTGATAATGATTTATAATGATGTAGAGACTATGTTTCATATAAATGAATAGGATCTTACACACACACACATCACAGATGTGTCTGTAGGGTGTATTCGGATGACTAATTGACATATGACGTCATCTTCGTAATCTGCCACAACTTCTATTAATGATCAGTGTTGTTAGACACCATCTGGGATCCGTTGTTTTACATGCCTTGCGAATCATGGAGAAGTCATGATAATGTTTGCGTGCCGGTCAGACATCGAACCCGCGACCTTTGCTCTCGGAAGGGGGCTAATCATTGTGCCCTACGGTATCATGACTCTCGTGTATATAAATAGAATGACGCTACACAATGTAGATTAGTCTGAAAACGCAACATCACGCCCTCACAAGCGCGCCACACCAATAATCCCGTTCCCCCGGGAATGGGGAGATGTGGGTAATTTGGACTCATTTGGACCAGTTAGTGGTTAATTGTGGGCCCACGCCCCAAATACCTATTGTTGGAACAGATAATGCGGTATTGTGAACTGTGATTTATTTGATAGTTTTAATGAAGTAGATTTCGATTGTGGGATGAACATGGTTGAGGAGTCGTGGTGGAATTGTGTCTTGCTTGTTGTGGGGGCTATTGGGTGACATCAGACTGTACTTGCTGATCTTAAGCCACCCTACCACTACATCCCCTACCAGAATGCTAAACCAAAGAAGTTTCACCAACGCCTCAATATTTGTGATTGGAATGAATGAATGAAGAATGAATGTTTCATTTGACAAATTCGTCGTGCAAATATTTCAAAACACATTGTAAAGATACTCTTGTGACTAAAATTTACATATTTTTACGATTATCAACAATATAACTCATTCATAATAATATCAGTAAACGTTGTAGTTATATATGCTAAGTAGCTATGATTTTTTTTTCACCGCGATTCAGCTTTTTATTACGGTGTCGACATTCAAGAGTTGCGTTATCTATCGAAGATACCTGATATTGTATGGCGAAATAGATCGTCACAAGATGCTAGGATTTGAGGAGTTAGGCTGAAGTTGTGGAACTGAGCCTCGCCTTTCCGTCCCAGGTCGGGTGTCCGAATCTAGTTCAGCAATATACATACATACATACATACACTCACGTCCTTTTCGCTGGCTCTCCGGCGGGGAATCGAAG